>JASCQY010000080.1:10157444-10169346 GCA_030264315.1 Sardinella tawilis | reverse complement strand
CTATGTACACTCAAAACGTTAGCAAGCTAAGCTAAGCACCAGCACCTGACATTTGTTTCTGCACCAACGTTAACTATAGTGACATTTGTGAATCCGACTTTGGGACCAGCAATTTCATGGTGCCGTGCCAGTGCCAGCTTTTGGGCACCAGCACCTGTCATTGTTCAGTGGAAAAACGCAGAACCAGTTCTAGATCGGGCACCGGCACGGAAGTAGCACCAGCACCGTTGTGGTGGAAAAGGGGTATCAGTCAGACGGTAGTGTTTTTAGCTTCAGGTTAGCTTAGATCACTGATTAACATATTAGCACAGTTAGAATCCTGCTTAAAAATGATAAAAGAATTATCATACAGAATATTGACGGAAAATTAAATGCGGTAATTTCATTAAATAATATGATATGAAACTATACTGTCATACTGACGTAATAATCAAGAAACAGTGGCTTCAACTAGCTGCTCTGCTGTGGCACTGCACACATCGGCGCATTAGGGTGCTTGTTTGATGCGGCTCCTCCAGACCTACTGTACTGTAGGTACATCACAAATTTCGTTGGAAATGGGATGGACGAAAAAATACAATGTGCTCCCAAGCGACCAGTTTCAGAGACATTTGAAAGAAAAATGACCATTTTTGCCATTTTGGGCCTCTAAACAGGTGGCATACCTCATATGGCTGTTTGAGGGCTCATTGGATGCAGCTCCTTGAGATCTATGTACCACTAAAATTACACCAGTTGTGACCCCTACAGTTCAGGATAATAATTTTTTTTGTGTGTCAATAGGTGGCGCTACAGCACAGACGGGTGATTGAGGGCTCATTTGATGTGGCTCCTTGAGAAAATTTCGTCGGCTCAGGAGTTATTCCCTCTTTATATGCGCTATGGGACTAATAGGGCTGCATGCTCACAATGTTTCAAGGGCCCTGGTGTTACTCAGGAATCGCCTCTGAAAATTTTGTAAAATATACGGCTTAATACCTATGTTCCAAACAAATTTTGTTTGTTCAGGTAATGGGATTCTGTGTCAGACCACCTCCTCCCAATTGCATGTACATTCCCTGCGAGTACATTTCGCAATGCCTGGTGTTTTGGTGACCGGATTACCAAAAATCACTAAAAAAAAGAAAAAAAAGAAAGGGGAACTCGACATCTACATGTGACACAATAAAACTCATTCAAATCTGTTTTGGGTCTGAAACGGAAATCAATTCTAGTTGTAAAAGAGGTGGTTTAATGACATACCTGTACATGTACCTATCTTTTTAAGTAGGCTATCTGTAGCAGATCTGAGGTGTTTGGCAGATGGTTCTTTGAGAATCTATTACTGCTGCTCACTTTATTCAGGCACAGCCCAATCAAGCAAATGTAAATCCAGAATGTTCTCTCTGTTTACACTTGGTTGAGTAAAGGGGTGCTGGTAACAGTGATTATTTTTTTAGAGCTCATAATCAGCACCACCGACTGCAAGTAGTGGGCTCATTTTTTAGCAGTTTTACTGGGCCATCCAACATCTGGGAGCTCTTTGAATTTTTTTGCACTTGTTTGAGTAAGATAAAAAAAAAGAAAAAGATCACAGAACACCATTTTACTTTTCCCCACTGTAAAAATTTAGACTAAGCGTTTGGCCACAATCTTAAATGTTAGACATTTATCTCCTCAACAAGTGCTATACTTCCTCATTAGTTGTCATTGTAGCACCCACTGCGCCGACTGGGGCTTGAGAGCATTTTGTGGGATAAATGTCCCTCTGTCTGAAGTCATTTAGCACTGTGATTGCACTTGTAACTGCTTCAGTTGGCCATGCATAATATGACCCAGGATGAGGTCTCCTTCACCAGAAAAAACACATTTATTTGCAGTCTTATTAGATCCCCTTGCACAACACAATGTTGTACCCTTTTACGGCAAATTTCAAGTAAATCTTTTAATCCCTTCAGGGCAGTGAACATAAGGCTGCCTTTTCTTTACAGACTCCCCTGAAGAGCGTTGCATTGCAGGCTTCATCAAACATGCATGGCTCATTAGCATTCTGTGGGCCTGTGTTGGCACAAGACAGGATGATATAGGAACGCATGTGTTGTCCATGCAGCTTTTAATGCTGTTCAGCATGATAAGGCCACCCACCCACCATCAAAGATGTGTGTCTCTTTCAGAACAATCTTGTGGTAAAAGGGAATAGAATTTATCCATGAAATTAGAGAAATTATTCTTTTTTTCATGTAACATTCACAGCATCCTCTCTGATGGTGGCAATGCCAGTGAGGGAGTACCGGAGTAAGTGGAGGTTTTCTCAGGAAATCTCCCACCTTCTTCCGCCCCATTCATGAGACTGAGCATCTGAGCACAACCCCAGACATTCCTGGAGAAACCCCACAACTCAAGCCATGCTTGAACAGCCCGTTCATTAGTGCTAGAGCAATTAATTCAGCTCAGATGGGTGAAATTTCTGCTTGGTCCTTGGAGAAAGTTGCTGATTGTTGATTTGTGAACTACACATTAGCTAAAGCAGACTGTAAGAGTGGGCCCATGTTAGAAGGGTATAATCCTGTTTCAAATGAATATTAAATTAATGTTTTGATTAGTGCATATAGCCAGACTCTTTGCGATAAAATGACTCTTAAAGGTCAATCATAACACAACTTTTGAATTGTGGCAACTTATTTGCCATTGTGAAATGATTAAAAATACATCAGCACAATGTTATGCTTATGGCTCTTCATTGCATGCGCTAGAAATACATAACCTTTGTGCACATTTTCACAGTCGGTCGGCTACCTATAGGGACTGACATTTCCCATTCCATCTTGTGTTTCCCAGGGGAATGTTTTTAGCTACTGGAGGTGACGACAGGTAATTCAGCGTGGCCTCCGGCTTCTGGAAGCTCTATACTGGATGCATACACAAGCGAAATGAGAGTTTGATTAAAATATGCACATGCTTAAACGACCACAGGCAAGTGTATAGCCTACTGTATGCATTCATGCAGATTACAGCACCACGTACAGTACAGTATGTCTCTGTACTTTGCCCTTGCTAAGTATGGTACCAGATTGCAAGCAAAACATCTGCCTACATGTTTTCAAACATTACTTACTTTTTACAACTCTTTCTCCAATAACAGCAAGAGTGTCTAGCTGTCAATGTTGAGACTTAGTTTGCTATGTGTGACAGTGATGGCAGGTACCAATCCCACACCTCATTGAAACATTTGCTGTTTCTCAAAGGTCAAAGAAAGATGCTTGACCAATCACAGCTGTTTGCCACTGTTCAGTATGTACAGTATGTCATAAAATGCTGCCCAACACTGTTCCCATGTCAGGGATCTGCCCAAGTACCAACAATACTCTGCATGCACACACAAGCTGTCTGACTTTACAATGGCAACGATATTGCAGCACACACTGCTAGAAAATGTAACTCTGTAGCAACTGACTCGCAAGGAAGCGTTCTCGACATTGAGAAACCAACACTCTTTGCTTTGAATTTACTGTACAGTATACAAATCAGTCAAGATCAGACATACTGTAGATTAACAATGCATGACCAACCTCCCTCTCACAGCTTCTCTGACATCATGCTGTTTGGTCCTAAGGGGAGCCTGGTTAATAGTAGAGCAAGATTTAAATTTTGTCTGGTCACATGCATTGGTCCCATTTACAGTACATTGAGATTGTGATTTTTAGGATTTTATGTATTTGGTTTTGATGAGTTGTCATGAGGATCCACCAGAGCAAATTCAATTACACTCTAAGATGTTTTGGTTTTGATCTTGATGTGACACCCTTGATCTGTCACCATGTTTGACTAATTAAGCTGTAAACCTTCAAACCTCCTCTTACCAGTTCCGGTGTTTTCTTGTTGAACTCCCCCTACAGTGACCTTTATGTGCATTTGACACCAACTACCTAAATTCACACCAGAACATGTGGGATTCTTTACAAGCCAACAGATAGGATGCAGCCATGATCATTTCAAAAATGTAGGTATGCCACCCAAATTAATTTGGAAAGGCTATTTGAATTGTCTGTCTAATAAAAAGAATACGTCACATGCTGTAGTGGCAGAAAGTTCCAGAGTGTCGCTTTAAGGTAGAAGTCTTGCATGGGTGTCTCACCGAGCTCCACACATCCATCTGGGATTGCTCCATTGGCGATGCAAAAAACCTTGCGTATGATTGGATAAACCACTTGTCCGTCATCTTTAATGTGCTACTTCAACCACTCACATTGAAACCAACACGTGACAAACACGCAACACATGGAAAACCAAAGCAGAAATCCTAATTGGCTCTCCCATTTTATCTGGTATTAAAATCCCTCTCATCGGGAGCGATTCCAGATGGATGAGTGGAGCTCGGTGGAGCGAAATTCATCTGGTGAGAGTCAGGTTACCTTTAGCGCCCCTCTGAGAGTGTTCCAGATAGTAATTGATGTGCTCTTGTAATATGCATTTGAAGAAGAAAATACACAAACAGAAATGAACTGAGATTATGAGGCTTACACAATAATAGGTCCAGTCGAACTAGTGTGGAGTGAGGATATCCCACAATATATCATGGGTGACTCTTAACATATTACAATCACCCTGCATTTTTTTATTGATTTGACTGATGTGCACGTTCCATCCAACATCCTAGTGTTAATATAGAGCTTGGCATTTGACATACAGACAAGCGTGTGAACAAACATAATATAGCCGCTCTCACTGAACTTTCAAGCCTTTGATTAACTGTTGTGTTGCTTGGGAACGAGAGACGCAAAACTATGCTAAAACTATTTTGGGAGGTGGAAGATTAACAAACTGAAATGAAGAAATTAAAACTGAACAATAGAGAATACCATTCGGTGTCTTAAAACTTTGTTAGTTGACAATGGAACTGTTGTATGGAAGCACTTGTGGTCGAAAGGCTGTTTGTGGATCACGGGTGTGGTTTGCCTGCAGTCACAAGCTCAAGGCCCACAGGCTCACGCCCACTGGTGTTATACTGCTCAAACAGATGATAACATCTCTGAGCTCATGTACTGGAGTCTCTCTGGGATTTTGTCTGATTTTTGTCAGAAAGCCTAGGTCCATTAGATTATCTCTACTGTGAACTGCCACCTTGCCATTGCCAATTTTCTCAAATTAGTGTTTTGTTTTTAACTCAACAAGCCCTCTTGTCCATTGTTCCATTTTCTTTATGCGTGCTGGTGTTTGAAAGCCTAATATGAAGTGGCAATGTCCACAAACTGAGCTGGCTAATTTTCATGCTTACATCTAAATTCTGTTCATTTCCATGTATTAGCAGGCTCAGGCTCCCTAGCAACGTGGCGTCTGAAGGAGGGAGTTTATTATGAAGCATGTCATGAAAGCGTGGTCTCCACATGGCTCCCAGTCAAGGTTGAAACAGCGTGCGCCACGAGCTGACTGAGGAGAGGAGGGGGGAAAACAAGCAACGGGCTTTGGCCTTATTTCATTTTAATACTAATCAAGGGAATCATGTTACAATAAATCATTCATATGTTTTTGTCTATGCTAATCATGTTTGCATTTACTTTATATGGAAATGAAGGGGACAGCAGACATACTTGTATCTGTTCGTGGGATTCTCTCGCTCTCCTCCCTCCCCCTCTCTCTGACTGTCTGTCTATCTGTCTGCATGACTCTTTCTCTCTCTCTCTCTCTCTCTCTATCTATCTATCTATTGATCTTAGTCAGTATGAGTGTGTACTGCCACTATCTCCCCCTAATACACCATCTGTGAGGTTTTCAGAAACATGTGACAGAGAGAGACAGAGATAGACAGAGAGAGGGGGAGAGAGAAAGAAGGTAAAACACAGCATTCTGGTAAAACAGAAAAACAGATTGAGACAAAGAGAGAGGAGAGAGGTACGTAGAAGAAGTAGGAGCTGTTTGGGGGTGGGTGGGGGGTGTTCAGTCAGTGCTATTTAAATCCATCACCTTGAGCATCCAGACTGTCAGCCTCTGTGAAGTGGGTGGAGAGGCAAGAGATATGAGAAACACTTGAAAAAAGAGGAGCGAACAGGGGAGGCGGAGCAGGAGGAGCAGGAGGAGGCGGAGATGACGGAGGCGGAGGGGCTGTCCAGTGATTCATCCTGGCTACGGGGCAAATTAAATCTCACACACATCTCGATCCAACAGATTTATCTGGGGGGAAGGAACCTCTTGGTGCCACCCTCCCAGGCTTGATGGAGGGTGGGCTTCTCCATCGCCTCTGAGGCGGCTGGACGTCCATCAGCAGACTTAATGGCAACCCTTGCAGAGGGGGGCGGGCGGCGGGGGCTGCCTGGGCTTATCAGGGAGCGGTGAAATGTGGAGCGCGACAGTTATCACTCAGCAGCATCATTCATCAGATGTGACGGGGAGAAATGTGACGAGCGGAGCAAAACAATGTACCATCCCCACATACGTACTACCAGAACATCTCCACATTCCCACAGGCACACACACACACACACACACACACACACACACACACACACTCTTGCATGTCAAAATATTCACTTGAACTATGGGTGGTGAACTTGTTTGCGTTTGTACCTCTGCATATTTCAACCTTGCTGAACCACTCACTTTTCATGGGTAAGGGCACTACTCACTTTTGGAGATGGACTGTACAATTACTGTCATTTTCAATAGATCTCCTTACAGGAAGTTGCTGTGTTGTTGTGTGTAAATAAACTCTTGAGATACATGTGCATGACATTTAGACATTATTATGGCAATGCCTTACTTACGGTAGCTTGGAGGCCATGAAGCATAGTCTGCATGAATAAACATTATGAGGTAGTAGGCCATGTACAAAGCTTTGTAGTAACTTCATTGGACCTCATAGCAGGAAGGGTAAAAGAGGAGCGACAGGCACAAACGTTCAACAAGGTCTTCTATTGTCAAGGTCTCCTAGGGGAAATCGCCCTTCATGCAGCCCACAGTCAGGCTGGCACACACTGATACCAAAGGCCATTGAAAGTTTACAGTATGTACTGACATAATATGACACACCCACTTATGTAGACCGGTCCTATGGATGATGATTATTAGGTACTGCTCTCTCTTGGTCAGTATTCTATGATCTGTGCTTATAGTGTTTTACAGGGTTTATTTCACAAAGCTTCCTAGGCTCATCTGATGTACAGTACAGTATGCACCCTTTGTACTGTAGTCCTGAGTGTGCTTATAGTGCTTTATGGCTAGCCTCAACCCTTAACCCTAACCTCTAGCCTAAACACCTAGGGAAAGTCTGCCAGCCCCTGCTCCTGCCCCTAACCCTACATGAATGTGCTTATAGTGCTTTATGGATAGGACTACACGAGTGTGCTTATAGGCCCTCATTTATCAAACGAGCGTACGACAGAAAACGGGCGTATATTATGCGTACATTCATTTCTACGCAATGTGTGGCATTTATCAATTTGAACGTGAGCGTACGCTACGATGAAATCGTACGGCAGGTCTGAGCTTGTGTACGCAGTTTTTGAACTTGAGGTGACGGTAGCCTACATGAACAGCAGTCCTGTGACTGATTGGAATGTGTGCCCCACGAATCAGAAGAAATCCTTCATAAATATGTAGGCTATTAATTACAAAATATATTTTTTAAATGTATAAACCGGATTTTCTTCCAATTTGAACTGGTGCATGTAATATTTGTACAGAATATGTTAATGTCTATGTGTTAATACGCATGAGATAGTCCCTAACAAGTCCTGCTATGTGATTGGTTGAATATTACTACGCCACCTACAGTATATAAGGATGTGATCGTGAAGTTTGTATGTTGGTTGAAAGCAGTTCAATAAAGAAATATTCTAGCACGCCAGTGTGCTCATTGTTAGTTAGCAAAACAAGACATGGTGTCAGAGTGAAGAACGAGTTCGACTGAAAATGGATGTAGCAGGAGTTCCTTCACCCCAAATGGACTGGGATGCTTGCAACCTGCCCGTTGCATGGCGAAAGTTCAGACTTCACGTGTCGTTGATGTTTTCGGGTCCTTTTAAGAGTAAAGAAGAAGACGAAAGATGCAGTTATCTTCTCTTGTGGGTCGGAGAAAAAGGTAGAGATATCTACAATACATGGACACTGACAGAGGACGAAAGTAAGCTACTGAAATCATATTATGACCGTTTCGAAGCATACGTTATGCCGAAGTCCAATGTGATTTTTGCCCGCTACAAATTCCACGAGAAAGTACAGGGAGCTAGCGAACCCTTCGAACAGTTTGTAACGGACTTGAGACTGCTTGTGAAAGACTGCAACTATGCTAATAGTGAGGAAATGATACGGGATCGTATTGTGTTTGGAATTCAGTCACCTAAAGTACGGGAAAAGCTACTTAATGTCGGATCTGACTTGACGTTGGATAAAGCAATCGACATTGCTAGGTCACACGAAATCGCTCAAGCACAGCTGAAAACGATAGATGGCAGCAGCAGCTCTCAAGAGCAGGCAGTTCACGCGATTGGCAGGCAATTTACCAAAAAAGGAGTTTGGAAAGCGCGCCAAGGCAAGATGAAAGAACATTCTGGTAGGCCTAATGCACACAAGCCTGACGAGTACAGAGATCGACAAACATGCAGTTACTGTGGGAATAAGGCACATGAAACTAAAGAGCATTGTCCAGCAAAAGGCAAGCAGTGCAAGAATTGTAATAAATGGAACCATTTTGCAAAAGTGTGTCATTCGAGACAAAGAAAAGAGGTTCACGCAGTGAGTGAAAATGAATTACGAAATGAAGATACAGACAGTGAGGAAGATTTGTTTATTGATGCAGTAACACAAGGAAATAACAGTCAAGATAAAGAACAAGCCTTTGCAAATGTGCAAGTTGGACCAAACCGAAATACAGTCAAATTCAAGTTGGACACCGGAGCCTCAGCGAATGTCATTCCTACACGAGTTTTTAAAACATTGAGAATACAAGATGTGCTGGAGCCTTCAACACGCCCTTTGTATGGCTATGGAGGAGAGCAACTAGTCGTTCGAGGCAGGTGCAACATGAAATGCCAGTACAAAGACCTGCAGTTGTCACTGAAGTTCCACGTCGTTGACACACAGGCACCACCAGTGCTAGGATTGAAAGCATGTGTTGACTTTGGACTTATCAAGTTCATTCTCTCTGTGTCTAGCACAACTGAGATGCCAGTCACAGAAGAGTTTGCAGATGTCTTTAGAGGCATAGGACTGTTCCCTGGTGAATGCACCATTCACGTTGAGCCCGATGCAGTGCCTGTAGTCCATCCACCAAGGCGCGTCCCCATTGCTTTGCGTGATCGCCTAAGAGAGGAGCTACAGAGCATGGAGAAGCAAAAGATCATTGCGAGAGTCACTGAACCAACCGAATGGGTCAACTCAATGGTAGCAGCGGAAAAGCCCCGCACAGGCAAGCTGAGGATATGCCTAGATCCTCGCGACTTGAACAAGGTAATCAAACGTCCGCATTACCCGTTACCAACCCTTGACGACATCACATCCAGGCTAGCTGGAGCACGCTACTTTAGCGTCATGGATGCTAAATCAGGCTATTGGGCTATAAAGCTCACAGAAGAGTCTTCGAAGTTGACAACGTTCAACACTGTGTTTGGACGCTACCGGTTCCTGCGTCTACCTTTTGGACTGAAATCTGCTCAAGATGAGTTTCAGAGAAAAGTGAATGAGACTTATGAAGATCTACAGGGAGTCATGGCGATTGTGGATGACATCCTCATATACGGAAAAACAAAACAAGAACATGATGAAAACCTTCGTGCAATGCTGCAACGTTCCAGAGAAAGAGGAGTCAAGCTCAACCCGGAAAAGAGTGTGGTCTGCGCCACTGAGGTCAGCTACTTTGGGCACCTCATCACCAAAGATGGAGTCAAGCCTGATCCAGCGAAGATTGCGGCTATCAAAGACATGAAACCCCCCAAAGATAAAGGTGAGCTTGAAACAATCCTTGGCATGGTTAACTACTTGTCTAAGTTTGCCCCTGGACTTGCGAGCATCAATGCACCCCTGCGTCACTTACTGAAGGAATCAAGTGAATTTGTGTGGGACACACAACATGATGATGCTTTTAAGAAAATAAAAGAACTTATCACACAAGAGCCAGGTCCAGTCTTAACGTATTTTGACCCCAGCAAAGAGCTCACATTGCAAGTTGATGCAAGCAAATATGGATTAGGTGCAGTCTTATTACAAGATGGCAAACCCATTGGATATGCATCTAAAGCGCTCACTGACAGTGAAGTCAATTATGCCCAGATCGAAAAGGAGCTTTATGCTATTCTGTTTGGATGTAAACGCTTCCATCAGTACGTATATGGCCATCACATCACTGTGGAGAGCGACCACAAACCTCTCGAATCCATCATTCGCAAGCCGCTCGCGGCAGCACCTCCAAGATTGCAACGCATGTTCCTGCAACTCCAGAGGTACGACTTCACCATCATCCACAGACCAGGCAAAGACATTCCCGTTGCCGACACTCTATCCAGGAAGTCGCTATCAGGTCAAGATGACAATCTCAGTGAAGGCATGGATATGCAGGTCCACATGCTGTACAACAACTTACCAGTTAGTGACACTAGGCTAGAAGAAATCAAAACAGAGACTGACAAAGACATACAGCTCAGGCAACTGAAGAAAACAATCAGCGAGGGATGGCCTGAGCAGAGAAAGTTTTGCCCTCAAAGCATTGCTGAGTACTGGAACCATCGTGACGAACTCTCACAGATGAACGACATCATCTTTAAAGGGGAGAAAATTGTCATTCCTGAGTCGCTGCGTGCAAAAATGTTATCACGAGTACATGTTGGTCACATGGGAATTGAGAAATGCAAGCAAAGAGCGCGAGATATCCTGTTTTGGCCAGGTATGAGCAAGCAAGTCGAAGAAATGGTTGGGAAGTGCTCTACATGTCTTCAATACAGATCATCAAACACCAAAGAGCCCATGATCAGCCACAAGATTCCGGAGCGACCATGGCAAACCATTGCTTCAGACATGTTCACCTGGAACAATGACCAATACATCGTCACAGTTGACTACTATAGCAGGTATTTCGAACTAGACAAATTAAGCAGCACAACAGCATCTGCCATTATACTCAAACTGAAAGCAGCCTTCGCCAGGCATGGTATACCAGAGACTGTTGTATCAGATAACGGTCCTCAATACAAATGCAAGGAATTTGAAGACTTCGCCAACAGCTGGGAGTTTACACACATAACCACAAGTCCTCATTATCCTCAAAGCAATGGCCTAGCAGAGAAATCTGTGCAGATTGCCAAAACACTTCTGGAAAAGGCCAAAGCTGACAAGCGAGATCCCTATTTGAGTCTTCTGGAATATCGCAACACCCCTGTTGACAACATCGCATCACCAGCGCAGCTGCTTATGAGTCGACGGTTACGCTCAACCCTACCCAGCACTCACCAGCAACTTCAGCCACATGTGGTCAGTCAAAGACAAGTCCACACCAGGCGAGAGTACCAGCAACAGCAGCAGAGGAAGTATTACGACAGATCTGCCAAGCGTCTACCAACACTGCAAGAAGGTCAGCTCATCCGGTTTCAAGAGCATGGACACTGGAAACCAGCAGTAGTCATCAGACCAGCTGAGACTGAGCGATCCTACCACATACGTGCAGCAGAAGGAGGACAGGAGTACAGGAGAAACAGACGACACCTCCTTGACACCAAAGAGACACCACACACACACACTGACAACCATACAGTAGACAACACACAGCACACTCAAGACAGCGCTCCACTGCATGCTTCGCAAACAGCAGATGAGGCAGTCCCTCCTACTGATACGTACAAGACAAGATACGGACGAGAAGTCAAGCCTAGAGCTGTTCTAGACTTGTAAATTCATGTAAAAGGGTGTAGGCGGATCGCTGCCCTTCCAAAAAAAAAAAAAA
>JASCQY010000080.1:10127240-10134740 GCA_030264315.1 Sardinella tawilis | reverse complement strand
GATTACCAAGCCTATCAAAATGCTAAACATGACACTGAAGTTTAAACAGGATGACCGAAGGCAGCCTTCAGGAATTTCTTAGACTCAGAAGGTTAGCAATGAAGCTTTGATGAGACCCAACCACACGGAGAATACAGTGCAGAAATAGGTGCCACAAAGCACTCACATTATAGCATCTCTATGGCCCTGACAGGATTCAGCCTGATTGGGACGTGATAAATCATTTCTGTTGCACTTCTGTCAGTGGCCTTGGTTTGACTCAGATCTCTCTCTGTTGGATTTGGCTCGGGGCTCTGAAACTAATCTATGAATCTATAATATAGTGAAGCTGCCATTGACTAGAGCTGTTTGTATTCTGCTGGGAGGGTTAAATGTCACCTCCCCTTGGTAATTTTATATTGCTAGTCATATGCCACAAATGAGATGATCACACTTTGATGGCTTTTTAAATACAGTATATTCACCACCACGCTGTTGGCTGTTTTATTTGTGACAAGATTATTTTCTTTTTTTTAATTGTTACAGTGTATATTTCTGCATTTATGCACTTAAAGAAAATGTTTTGCTGTTTAAGTACTGTACAGTTGGTAGGAAAAGGAATAAGAATTTGTTAAGGGTAAGGAATATGAAACTGAAAGTGTGTTTCTGTGCCCAGTTAGTGTTAGATGGCGGTTTTCTACTCTGTCTATGCTGCAGACACAACTTGGTGATCTTGAACAACAGGCCCATGGGTTGAAATAATCTGTATTTTTTTCTTTTATCTTATACCTTATCACCTACAATATCCTTTCTATTCAGTTCAGATTGGCATGAATTAGTGGAGAAACAACAAACAAATGAAGGCTCTGCTCCTGTATCTCTTATGCCATGTACACACGTAGCAGGGTATTTTTAAAAACAAACATTCCCCCCTCTCCGTTTCTAAAAATGTTTTTATCCATACGACCCCGTTTTTAAAAAAATCCCTTCCACACATAACCGAAGATCTGCGTTTTCAATAAGCACTCCAAACCATGCTTCTGCAGTAAACAAAGGTCGCATGTGTCACGTCAGAGCAGATTTGTTGTCATTTTGGCACAGGTTGTGATGTTCGAAAACGCAAAACTCCGGTTACGCGAATGCATAAACAGTTTTCAAAAATCTTCACTTTGCCCGGAGTTTTTTTAGATATTGTTTTTTGATGCGTTGACATGTGGATGACAAAACGTAGGAAAATATCTTCGTTTTAGCAGATATCCTGCTACATGTGGACGGGGTCTTCATCTTACCCTTAGTCATAAACACAGGAAAAACAATTTGGTGCTAACTGTGAGTGTAAGTGTACTTTATACTTGTGGAATGCACTGGACTGGCTTGACAGCCATTTAGCGCTTGTGTGTCTGTCTTCCTCTGCTGCCTCTGTGATGTTGTGGGCTGTGGGCATAGTGGTCCCAAATAGTGACATAAGAAAGCGGCCTGTCGTGGCCTGTGGCAGGCCTCTATCCAGCCCACTGAAGCCTGTCCCTCAGTGGAGGAGGCCTGCTGTGGCTGAAATGGGGCTATCTTTTGATAGCCTTCCCTTGCTGAATGCCACTTGAGCAGCTCGACAGAACAGAGCTAGAGGCTTTTTCAGTGCACTTTTTTATTATTATTTTGGCTTTTTTGGCCTCTACGGGGGGAAGTGGAGTGGCCTATTGAAGTCTCTCTGAAGAATGTTACTGGTGGTCTTCACAAAATAGTGTCTCAAAAGCATAAGATTTCTAAGTGCCTTTGCAGACTAAATGTTGTGCAAGAAGAATTACAGTGAAAACTCCCAGCATGCTGTGGTGTTGTAATTGCTGTGTGCAGGTTTTAAATGTTGCATGGTTATTCTATTTAGCACCATGTTCATGAATGCTGTTAAGCTCAGGATTCTTAAAGACCTTTTGGCAAGACCGCAGTGCCAGTGATGTGTCCTAGCAACCATAATGTCACTGTTAAAGTGAACTTTAGTTGTTTTCTTTAGATCTTTATTTAGAGCTGCTCTCCAAATGCCTTCCCAGTTTCACAAGTAGGCTACACTTCGTGGGTTAGGGTTAGGGTTGGGTGTAAGGTGAAAGGGCAGACTGTACCTCCCAGGTAAAGAGCTAGAATTCAAAATTGTGTGCTGCAAAGTTCTCTCTTTATAGTGTGTATAGTGAGAAGAACACAAGAGAACAAAACACAATTCCGATAGCATATAAAAAATATATTTACCACAAAAGTTCTTAATAAAATATTCATATTACCTAAGGTTAGTTAACACACACACACACACACACACACACACACACACACACACACACACACACATGCTCAAACATCTCATGAGCCATGGTAAAAGATAGACAAGGAGAAGATTACAACACCTTTTTTGGCACCTCTCGTATCCCAATCACCTAGTATCATATCACAATAATCTCCCACCACATCCTGTGTGCTCTGAGCGTAGGCCCACCAATTCATGCATGCTGCACACACATGTGCAGAGGCCCATCTCCACAGCATGGGTGTGCTGCTGCTGTAGTTCATGGCCAGAAGTGTGCGATGGATTCCCCCTTATCAGTATGTCTCGTCCGCTACATCCATCAACAGCAGAGTCAAGTGTGCAGCATATTGCTCACACACTCCACTCCCTCAATATGGACACACACACACACACACACACACACACACACACACACACACACACAACAGAAGGCTGCTGCCACTATCATCACAGCAAACCAAACAACTCATGCAACTCAAGGAAGAGAATAACTGCAAATCCCAACAAAAAAAACACAAGATGTGTAAGCATGTAGACCACGCAGCACATCCAATCCAGCTGAGTGTCCCGATATGAGCGCCCCAGGTCAGGCTCAGGCCAGAGGGGGGAAGTCAGGGTTGGGTCCTCCACCTGCTGTCAAGCCAATACTGTATATACTGTAGCCCTGCTCTGCTTTTGAAATCATTCTAGAATGGAAAATATCACTTGTTTATTGGATTATTTCAGTTACAGCTCAGGGCAGTTTGGGATTACTGCAGGGATGTCACAGTTGTTGTTGTTGTTGTTGGTATGAATCCGGTGTGATTCAATCCATTCTTTAAGGTCACCGAGTACTGTCAATTTCATAGTGAATTTCAAACGGGCAGCTAGCGTTAACTGAATGGGGCATAGGAAAATGAAATAGAAAGTGAGTTTCTGTGCCCCATTCAGTTAGTGTTAGCTGCTAGTTTGGTATTTGGTCTATGGTGCATCAGATTTTTTTATTGTTTTTCATACCAGTCACCTTCAACGACAGGGCTATACTGTAGATTCACACCAGATTTCTCCTTTAACTAGTCCCTCAGTCTGCTGCAGATTGAAGTCATCACCTCAGCTCTTCATGTTTAGCCTGGTTGAGCTGTACACTATATTAGATAGGACAGATATAATAGCTGTGGTTATGTACACTTAAACGAGTGTGGCACTCTAAGTATAAAAATGAATGTGTGTTAACATCAATGAATAATTAAAGATGGGTCACAATGACAGAGGTGACACAATGAATCAACCCATTTTGGCTGCAAAGAAATCTGTGTGAAGTCAGCGCTCTGTCGTCAGGTGAAAATATCACTGTTAGACCACTGAGAGAGAAAAACTGCTCAGTCAACATTACTTGGGTTCATGAAAGTCAAGCGACCAAAATGAAAATGAAATCTAAATATGAAGGCTGCTGACAGACTTCCGGCTGAACTTGAGTGGAATCCATCTGGGGAGGATCTTCAATGTGACTGAGTGATGATGGCGGAGAAACTTCACTGAAGGATTACTGAAGGAGAGGAGACAGTGCTGTGCTGTGCTGAGCTGTACTGTGCCTGCCTGCCTGCCCACCACTGTTCCCTTGCAAAGTCCTCACGCACAGCAGGGGTGCACAGAAATCACAATCACTGCGAATCACTGAGGAAATCTCTGCTGTCGGCTGCAGATCCCTTACTGATATATAGCCCTCAAAAATGTCCCCTCTTGTGGCGCTCTGTTAGTATCTATGGCATCCATCTCTGTTTCTCACACACGCACACACATACACACACACTTTCTTTTTACCTTCAGTCAATTCTCTTTTTCCATAAGGACATGAATACAGATTTGATAGAGTGAAATAAAAAAGCCAAAGCTTTCACCATCTCTTTGCCCCCCCCCCTCCCCCCAGAAAAAAAACACTCTGATACAGAGAGGTAGAAAGCCTAAAATAGAAAAAAGGTTAGCTTTCATGCTTGATTTAAAGGGAGGTTTGAGATTTCCCAGAGATAATTACAACGAAGCTTCCTGACAAGGTGAGATCCAAACAGATATGGAGGTAGAGGGGAAAAAAACAGCATGAAAGCTGCAGGAAAACAAGTTTCAGCAGCAATCTTAGCAGCACCACCACAGCTAAGGAGAGAAGACAGGCCTCACCTTAGACATGTTTGTATAGGGCCACTCTCTCTCTCTCCCTCACTTTCCCTCTGTGTGCGTATGTGTGTGTGCATGTGTGTTTGTTTGTGTGTGTGTGTGTGTGTGTGTGTGTGTGTGTGTGTGTGTGTATGCACATGTGATTGTGATAGGGTGTTCTATGGTTGAGGATATAAAATGGATTATTATTTCATTGAGGAAAAGGTATTGTATGGGGTGTAATATTTCCATTTGCAGTGAATGTGTGGACATGTCATGACGTGAATGTACACACTATGGTGGTTATGGCAGTAGTATTGATGGTGTGTGTGTGTGTGTGTGTGTGTGTGTGTGTGTGTGTTCGCGTGTGTGTGAATGTATGAGTGAATGTATGAGTGTTTATGGTCTTACTGAGGCTTAATGTCTTTTGCTTTGAGCAGCTGAGCACCTCCCGAGACCAATTATCTAAGATGGGGCTCTGAAACATGCAGCCGGAGAGAGGACTGGAGCAAGCTGCGGGCTTGGGAAATGGTTCTGTCCCAGACAAATCAAGCCCAAAGTGTATGAGAGTGTGTGTGTGTGTGTGTGTGTGTGTGTGTGTGTGTGTGTGTGCATGCAGTCAGTGTTGTCCACTTTAAGATCACTTTAAGGGTGATCTAAAGACAAGGATGTAAAGTGTAAAGTGTTTATGGGGACGCCCTGCTGTCAGCATATTATGTTAACATGAACCCCCTGCACTGTAATGGGATCTAGTACATCAGAATGTGAAGATGTCTGCGGTGCTCTGGTTGTGTGGACACTGGTCAGTCTTTTCCTTCTTTTCACATGCTCTTTGTGAACTATTATCTGTGGAGGTGAATGTATTTCAGTTGATGTTTGATTGTGAAAACGTATCTACTCACGATTTTGGTTGTTTGGTTGTCAGTGTATCCTTTGTGTGTGTGTGTGTGTGTGTGTGTGTGTGTCTTTGTGTATGCAGGGTCTGTGTAGGGCTGTGTGGGTGTTTGTCCGTGCACCCCGTGCTTGTGTGTCTGGCCGATGATGAATGCAGTGATTCTCTGCCGCCACTTGCCTTCTCAGCTGCTATTTTCCAATGCCCCCTCACAATGAAGCTCACTGAGCACGCTCATACCCGGTTACCATGGCGCTCCGCATGGCCTCCCACAAACAGCACCCCTTTCCCCACCCCCCAACCCCCAAAAGCCTCCTCTGTGGCATCACCCTCCTCTAGTCTGCCCTTTTGCGGACTCTCTCCACTCTCCTCTCGCGACCACATAATGTCACAGGAAATGCTTAGAGCCTTGGAGACCCATAAGAAGCATATGTATGCACCCTTGGGTGCGTGCCCACACAGATGTTGGAGAAGTATGGAAGAGCACAGGGCCACCCATAGTGCCCAGAATAGAGTGCCATCACCCCCTCCATCCCCCCTTACAACAGGGCTGACCACACCATATCAACATCTCCATGTTTTTGCTTTGATTGATGCATGACTTGTGGTCACGACTCCACAGCATTTGTTACTGGTGAATCAGCCCATCTGGATGGTGAGACAGAGAGAGAGAGAGAGGAGGAGGCATGGGGGTGCTGATAGACTACAGACCGGCCCTTAGACTGTGTTTGACTGGATTACGTAAACACTTCAATTGGGTGATTGACTGATGTTGGCAACTTGTTGCCAAAGTTATTGTGAAGTAAGCATCTGTTGGCAGTGGCTCGGATGAATCGTATGTGGTGGCCATGGTAACAATGTTGCCATGGCTATGGCAAAGTTTCTTGGTGAGAGTAGAGTAGGCTGGAGGTTCGCTGGTATTATCTCCTCCAATGGGGCTGCTGGAGGATTATGGCTGATTCAGTGTCACACAGCCCTGAGGTAATAAAGGCCAGGCCTCCCTCTCTCTCTCTCTGAGTGCCAGTAAGCTAATGGTCTCTGAATGTGAGTCTGTGACTCTGTGTGTGCACATGTATGCTGGACATGTTGGGTGTGACTGTGACGTGTGTTTGGATGTCTGTGGTAATGTGTGTATGCATGTGTAAGCTGGACATGTGGGGTTTGAGTGTGACAGAGGGATGATGACGTGTTTGGATGTGTGTGGCCATCTGTTTAAGTGATGATTTATTGGAAAACCAAATACAACATGTAGCATAAACACACACACTCTATCTCTCTCTCTAGAGCAGCATTGCTGGGCAAGAAAAGGTGGATTTGGGAATGCTGGCCCCTAGAGCAGCATTGCTGGGCAAGGTGTGTTGCTGGCCCCTAGAGCAGCATTGGTCAAGGTGGGTTTGGGAATGCTGGTCCCTACAGCATCAAGATCAGGAATGTTAGACGGGTCTGTGTAAGACGGACGAGTGCAAGTGATTAGACAAGCAATGAATGACGCAATGAGTCTTCTCTTCATTGAAGTGAAAGTAAAAGTTGACAGACTTTTTGACAACTCAAGAGATACTCCAAAAACATACTTCAGCACTACAGCATAGTGAAGTATTTTAACTTAGTTGTACATCTCTGTTAGCCTGGCCTTAGCCGTCCCGTAAGTTTGATTTTCATCTTTCTACATATTACGGTCTGGGTATGACACAATTGGACTGGTTAAAGGGGCTGGAGGCATTTCAACTGACTAATCAGCGAGGAGGAGGAGGGAGGGAGGGAGGCTGTTGTCGGTTGTGAATGATGACGTAAAACAATCTGCGCAGGATGAGTTTTCAGAGCGACAGTGAGGCTTGTTGTGTTCAGTTGTGTTATGAACGAGACTCTTTCCAATAAATGGTCATTGCGTCTTTCTGGAGCTACTAAAGTTTTTTTTCCAATTGTATGTCATGATCTGCAAATATGTGTGACCATTTCAAGCCTAAAAGTGTAAGACGTTACTGTTCGGTTTTGAAGAAAATTAACTTTACTAGGTCAGACAACTGTTTGCCCATCACTGGTTGTTAGCTAGCCACCTAGCAACTTGCTAATGTGACAATTTTCATGTATTATTGTGATCTCACTGAATGACAACCACTTGGATAACATTACTGGCATTAGTCAGGGCTCTAGAGTGCGACCAATTTGGTCGCACATGCGACCTAAATTTTCAAAAGTGCGACTAAAAAAAATCTTA
>JASCQY010000080.1:10063115-10077979 GCA_030264315.1 Sardinella tawilis | reverse complement strand
TTTATACTATCGACTACATTATATCCTGCACCCGACTACATAGACTTGGATGTGCGTGATCTCTTCTAACTCTATAAGTGATTAATAAAACATAATTAAAGACATAATAAAGACATAAAGGACTGGCTTCAATTGTTCTACTGTCTTGCATGACCTTATTGAAAATCTTGACCTCCATAAAAAAGTGATGGGTGATATCAGATTTTAGCAGTAGCCATAGGTTTCTATGTAATTAAACAGGGAATGCGAAATGCGATACACAATTCATGTTTATTTATCCGTACAAATAATTTAATCTTAAATAAAACGGCCTGATTTGTAGCCCATGAAAGACAAATTCCCCTTAAAGTAATTTGGGATTCTCTGGGCTATTTGAGCAAAAAGTCTACCCCAAGGCGGTCTAAATTTGAACACCAATTTTGCACATTCAAAGCAATAAACCTTCCACTTGCATTAACCGAGTTTGATTTAAAAGGGCATATTCTATCACTTTGTAAGATTTGAAAAGAAAAAAAAATACACTGCAGTGCCCTGATCGTCAGTCCCCTATTAAAAATTCAAGCCTCTAGTCAGCAGGCAGTCTTCCAGCTACGGCGAGCAAGGAAACACAAACTGCACCATGGAGGTTTAAGACAATGCGAATAAACAACACGCTACATATAGCTGAATTCTCGAAGATAGCACAGATTGTGTATTATTTGAATTATTTGTGTACTATTGAACGCTAACCTATGTCAGTAAGACGTGGTCATTTGAATTGTTTTGGTTTTACTTTACCCTTCACGCTGAAACGATTGTGAAAATGTACTTTGACCCTCCGCACTTCCACTACCCGGGTATAGGAAGTGGTTATTATGGAACGAAGCAAAAAAATAAGGAAAAAACGGGCACACCACAGAGAAGAAGGGAACAGGGAAGCAGGAGAAAAACGGCCTAAAATGGCCCAGTCGGTGGGAGAATATGGATTTTATTTTTCTGCATTGATCGGGCTGACCTGTGCCATATTTGTGGTTCCACTTTCTGCGGTGCCCCCATGTAAGTTGACGTAAACATATCTAAAGTTAACGTTAACGTTAAGTGATTGAGTTGAGTTTGCTAGCGATGTGTGTATTCAGCACCACGTTCATAACTTATTTTAGGCTTCCTAACGTCGATAAGGTTTATGTTGTTGTATGTATGTATGTGTCATATTAATGAGTCCAGGAAGTGATTCCAGGGGGATAAATTAACGTTAATGATCGCTAGCATGTTGACACTGGACTGCCTGTGTTCCACGGACAACGTTAATGTAGGTTACATGGGCATGGTTTACCTTACCTCAGATGCAGTCCAGTCACAGTGTCCATAGTTTGAACTTCCCTCCCATTAGAGATTTACGGCTTGAAGGTTGTAGCCACTCAGATATGAATGCTGTTGGCAAGTCGGATTAGAGAAGCATGTGACATGGGTGGATGATGGAGGCAAGAGTCTCCCCACAGTGTGATTCCTTCGTGACAGAGCAGCTGACTCGCCAGTACAGTTAGAAACGCTAAGGTTACAGTGAAGGCTGCGAATCTCCAGTAGCCTCCATGAAAACACAACTTTTGCAAGTGGTGAGTGAAATGATAATTGAGCTGAAATGCGGACTAAAGTATTATCTTCAGACTTAACATGGCAAGGGCTGTAGATAATTAGGCCTAATGTTTTGCATGAAGAGCATTTGCGAGATACAAGATATAAGATGCGTGCTTGTTGTATACCTCCAGCCTCACATCCACATCGCAAATCTTTGGTGGTTAAGATGGACGAAGCTATTCTGACCGTCAGCAATGAACTACAGAGTGACATGTTGGTCTCGTGGCTGTCAGACCATTGCTACCAGGTATTAATGACAACAAAATCTAGACAGAATCATCCTTTCCAGATTAAAGTCACCGGGGAATGTAGCCCTTTGACATCCCTAAACGTCAATGGAACATGTACACCAATACTGTACTCCAACACAGGATGATGATAAATTATGTCACTGCATTCGTTTCTTATTTCTAAAAAAGATCATAATCATGCTTTGTTTTACGACTCTAAAGGGGCTAAGATTTCTTTCTCTGTGTCTCAGTGCTTGTTCCAACCTCTAGGTGTGGTGCCAGCAAGTTCAGAGCCTGGCACCCCTAGTGTGGTGGACTTCACTGTGGGCACCCAGCACCCTCTCACCCTTCAACTCAACAGCTCCCCCATCAACATGGAGCAGTGCAGGTCAGCATCATGCTTGGTTTGGCAAGTGAAAAGTGTCAGCAGTGGTGCAGTGGAGAATGGTGGCCCGCAGTCACAAGTCTGTGGTGGTCTGAGTTGTCACATGTGTGGTCCATAACTCAAAACAATTACAGACATCCACATCCCTAAAGACTTGTGGTCCACACATGGCTAATTACTTAACCTCACTGCAGAGTGTTCACTTACTAGGCAGTATCTTTTGAAATGCTTATGAAGAATGATGCTTTTGTTTCAAAGCTTGTCTTTCTTGTCAAATAGAGAGCTCATGTTTGGATGAGGTATCCTTAACTGAGACCATACGTACAGTATATAAGACTAAGACCATAGTCTTGCTTTTTGCAGGCTTCACTTTCATTTTGGTGAGCAGGGAAAATACTCATTGTGGGTGAAGAATCTCAATGATCCTTCAGAGGTCAACTGCACCTTAGTCACAGAAACAGAACCTGTGAACAGCTACTTGCGTGAGTGCATTCATTTTTACATGCGTTTAGCAGACATTGTTACTAATTACTGATTTTCACTGATGTGAATTTGCAGGTGTTCCATCAGAGGATATGTTAAAGGAGAACGCCGGCGCATCCGGACCTACATTCCAGTGGAGTATAACAAGCTGACAAAAAATGAGCCGAAATGATGCTACCTGAACGGAGTTATGGCGGTTTTACTGAGGCAGCAAAATAGCGTAGCAATGGGGGCAGGCAGTTTACGTAGCTTTTACATTAGATGCCTGCCCCCATAGCTACGCTATTTCGCTGCCTGGCTAAAATCGCTATAACTCCGTTCAGGTAGCATCGTTTCGGCTCATTTTTTGTCAGCTTGTTGTACTCGACCACTGCTTCCACTGGAATGTAGGTCCGGACGTGCCGGCGTTCTCCTTTAAGTGCTCATTGGAAGGGAACTTTGATATTGTGGCCTCCTGACATATGCTCAGTATACTGAATACATCTATCCTAAGTGCTTGAGTAATTTAGTATGCTCAGATTTCTGCCATAATAGTGTGGAAGTTTTTACAGTATATATTTTTTTCTCAACTCATCCTCCATCCTGACTTTTCTCTTTAGCTATTTTGTTTGCATTCCTTGGCTTCACTGGCTTGGCCGTGCTGGCTGCTATTGGACACACAATAATGGGGTGAGTGATTTGGGTCTCATGCTGCAGGGCCTCATTGCCATTGGCTAGACTTGCTCTGACTGAGGCATTACCTGCCCTCTCTGATCCATCTCTCGGCATCGTTCATTTCCTGTCCAGGCTGGAGGTGGTGAAGACTCATCTTCTGCGCTGGGGCAACGCCATGGAGACAGACAGACTCATTAACTCGGTAATGGCTTCATGACTGTGAATGAACACCTAACACCACCGGCACTGTTTGAGAATGAGCATGTTTGAGTCTATTATTGTGAAGAGTGTCCTGTAATCATGCGTGTCATAGCCTACACGTGTCGTGACGGTGACGGGTGCCTTATTAAAGCAACACTATGGAGCTATTGGTGTACTGTAAAACTAGTGGACTAGCTACCTACAGCACCAAGGCCCACAAAAGCACTTTAAAGTGCATATCCTGATTGGGCGGAGTGTTTATCCTCTCTTCCTAGGACTATGCCATCCATCAGCATGTGGAGATGCCTGTAAAATGACTGGTCTAATCAAAGGGACGCCTCACAGAGCTGTGAAAAGCTACATGAAGGTGCTGTAAAGGGGGGCGCCTAACGGACGCGTTGCGTCTGCGACGTGGCACAATGCCACCAGAAAAATTAATTAGAACTCCATTGTTTTTAATGGAGCGTCACCCACCAGAAATGTCAGCCGCGCAGCTGCCGCACAGGGTTACAAATCTGTTCTAAAACCTGCGCGGCCAGTCCATAGAAATGGCTTGGTTTTCTATCAAATTCATGTATATTTTCTATTTCCGACCATTTGAGCTGAAGTTGATAATACCGTTGGTTAAAAAGAAGTTTCTTCCTCAAGCAAGCGTTGCCACGGGTAAACAACAGTGATTAATGCGTTATTGATGATCTAGCTCATACTGTATTTTGGCTGATGAAAACAGCAATTTTTTTGCACAGCAACATTCACAAGGCCATTGTTGATCTAAACAGCATTAAAACAAGATGTTTCTGTCATTGTTATGCCTTAAAATAGCGCTAAATTGTGTAATTTTGCTACTTTGTTTGGCGGAGATCTGAATGGAAATATTTGCACATTACAGGTATTCCATAGCGCTTCAAATCGCGGTCGCGTCCGGAGGCGCCCCCCTTAACGCTGTTCTTTATACTATGCCCCCCTCTACAGGAGCTCGGCCCCTCCAGTCGGCTAGTGGACTCGTCTGCAGAGGCTGCCATACCCGCCACAGCGGGCAGGAGGCTGCGCTCCCTGGACACATTCCGAGGGTGCGTCTGTGCTTGGAGCAGCAGGGACACAATAGGGTCCTCACTCCCCACCTTTCTGTCCCAGCTCCTCTCCTGTGGGATAAAGATCAATGGGCCTTATTCACCAACCATTCTTACCAAGAAATTTGGTCTTGAAGCCAAAATATTTTATATTATTTTTATATTAAGAGGTTTTTGAATGGGACCTTAAGAGCAAATGTAAGAACATTGACTTACTTGAGCTTGATGCTCAATATGCCTAATTCACCATTATTCAGGTTTTTGAGAACAGTGAATGAGGCTCTGTGGATTTTAAGATGATTAACATTTGGTTTCCTGGTGCCCTCCAGGTTGTCCCTGGTCATAATGGTGTTTGTGAACTATGGCGGAGGACGCTACTGGTTCTTCAGGCATGAGAGCTGGAACGGTGAGTAGTGTGCTGGAGTGGATGCGTCATATCTTTCCTGTTCCATTTGAAAGTGGCATTCACTAGAGTTCTATGGTGTCTTCTCTATGCAGGTCTGACTGTGGCAGATTTAGTCTTTCCGTGGTAAGTGTGACCATGAGTGATTGTACAGTAGCTGAAGAAATTCTTTACAATTGTTTACCAGTCTGTGTTTACCATGTCTGACAGTCACACGTACCTGTCAGTGCAAGTGTGAGAGTTCATACTCCTCCACAAACCTCCCCACATGCATGACTCTGACTCCCCGTCTGTCTGTGACAGGTTCGTGTTCATCATGGGCACGTCCATCGGTCTGTCCACCAGCGGCTCGCTGCGCAGGGGGGCCCCCCGCTCCAGCTTACTGGCCAAAGTCCTCTGGAGGAGCATCCAGCTCTTCCTCATCGGCCTCCTCGTCATCAACCCCAACTACTGCCAAGGCCCCTGTGAGTGAGAGTAGCAGGGGGAAGAGGCCTGACGGGCATCTTCTCTATTCTTTGCTCAAATTACAGTACATGTAGGAGTGCTTTTTTTAACACAGAATCAGAGAAAATCAAGTTAAAACTACAAAGTGCAGTGTTTCAAGTTGAAAGTCCTTCTCACAGAGAATCAGCTTAATTAACAAGTTGTATCATGCTTTAATAACACTGTCAAATTGAAACTTGCTGTCTATGATTGAATTGTATGTGTTTGTGTTTGTGTGTGTGTGTGTAGCATAGTGTATTTATTCCCTTCTAATAATCTTGCTCTTGATTTAAACCTAACCTGTTTTGTGGTTTGTTTCAAACCAATTTCAAACCAATCCTTTAAGTGATAGTTTGCATACTTCCAGCTATCACTTGAACTAATAAACCAGTTGCCTTGGTATGTCCAATCTTGGTCCAGCATGTACATGTGCTGATGTATGTTTGTGTCTGATTTTCTGCCAGTGTCCTGGGACTCCTTACGTATTCCTGGAGTCTTACAGCGACTGGCATTCTCCTACCTGGTTGTTGCTTCACTGGATCTCCTGGTTGCTAGAGTGCGACTTGATAACCTGCCAATGGTAAGTGGTTTATCAGTGTCTGCTTCAAGCTAGTGTACATTGATAATTGATTAATTCAATTCTACCCAGATTGCACTTCTTTGTCTATGTGACTGGGAAAGTCCTTACATTTGCTGTTTCCCAAATGGCATTCTACTCAGTTACTGAGAAGTGTCATTTTGCACCAAGAGAATATATCCTCATTCACAGATTTGTGCACACGCTTCAAGTCGTTTGGCCCTGTGTGATAACCCTGTTTTTTTTTTCTTGGTTTGTTTGTTTGTTCTAAAATTAGCAAGTATTGGGTAAAATTAGTATTGTCTCTTTTTTTCTCAATATAGGATAGAAAGATATCCGACTAGTATGTAGCACAGCAGTATGCCACTTGGGAAGCAGCATGTGTGTGTCTGTGTATGTGTACTGTCCTTTAGAATGCCTGGTGGTACCCAGTGTGTGACATCCTGCTGTACTGGCCTGCCTGGCTGTCTGTGCTCTTCCTGGAGGCCATGTGGTTGTACCTCACCTTCCTCCTGCCTTTGCCCGGCTGCCCCAGGTGAGCTCACAACCCCTCCGGAACGTCTCTTGTCTGGTTAGCTCTAAAAGGGCACTTTCAAACACCTCATTACCTCATAATGTCTGCCTGTTTTTCACCGGAATGTCTTGTAATCTGTAGGGCTTATCATAGTGATTTACCATACAGTGTATTGTGTTGTTGATCCACCAATCTGAGACTGAGCTATTATGAGATTCCATCCATGATGCTCCGTCATGCTTAAGGCTTTGAAAGTGTCAGTCAAGACATGAACACTAAATGGTGTTTTAGAGTATTATGCCGTTTCGCTCGGCTTTCAGAGGAGCATCGCACTCTTTTAGCAGAGCGAATAATGCAGCATGATACGCCAGCATGTCCCATTAATTGTCCTCTTCACGCATGAATACATTTGAATGATAAACAGTGTTGCAGTGTCCACTGGGAACACTGTCTTCTCTCCTCAAAGATGTTTTATGCAGCAACCTCTCGTCTTAACCTGTCTGCGAGAAAAACAATTAGGCGTTAACTTTTCCACATGCTTTTGTTTCACTTCTTCTCCCCTATTTGGCAACGTGTGAGCAGTCAGCAAGTTCAAAGGGCGCTGATCAGTAAACAGAGAGTGTTTAAATGCACTCAAGTCAAAGCATGTTTTACTCTACTGTCTGTATACCGGTAGGCACTATAGTAATATAGGCGGTACATGTCCTAAAGTATGGTCGCTGTGGAGACCTCATTACAGTGTTCCTCTGTCCTTATCCTGTCCGCTCCTCCTGTCTTCTCTGGCCTCTCCCTCTCTCTCCCCCTCCCTCTCTCTCTCCCCCTCCCAGTGGCTACTTGGGGCCAGGTGGACTTGGGGATTTTGGACAGTACCCAAACTGCACTGGGGGGGCCGCAGGCTTCATCGATCGCTGGCTTCTGGGTGACTCTCACATTTACCAAACGCCGTCATCAAGGGTAAACAAATTGATTGAAGTTATACCATCATATTTAGATGTGTCACTCTATAAAGAGACACTCATTTGTGTGTGTGCGTGTGTGTGTGTGCACGTGCACAGGTTGTTTACAGGAGCACTGTTCCATATGACCCAGAGGGAGTGTTGGGCAGTCTAAACTCCATCCTGATGGCTTTCCTTGGGCTTCAGGTCAGTCCGAGTTCTGTTCACCTTCCCTCTGAATTGGCTAAGGAAACTGTCCTACACATACCGTTCACCAGCTAATCATGTAGCCTGATTGGTTGTGATTTAATTTAGATAATGATTTCAATCACCTTCTTTTCCATTGGTTATCATTCACTAGCATGTCAGTTAGTCTCTTTGTATAACTTTTTTTTCTTAGCAACTTGCCTAATAACTAACCTCATGTGGACTATTTCTGTCCTGTGGCCTGCGTCTAGAGGCAGTCTAAAGGATCTATTAGTCAAGCTGTGTGCTTAACTTTGTGTGTGTGCTTTCTAGGCCGGGAAGATTCTTCTTCACTACAGCGATCTTCATTCAAAAATAATCTCCAGATTCCTTCTATGGGGATTTCTCCTGGTGAGCTCACTCTCATTTGTATTCACTTAAACGCCGACTGGTTTTGTCCAAGTCACTCTACCAGAAAGATGTTTTTCTTTGTATCCAAAAAAAAAGTTTGCTGCTGATTTTAACAAATGGAAAAAATTCAAATGACAGTCATTAAAATGGGAACAGAGTATTAAAATGAGTGTAGCTTTTAAACTTATATATTTACCATTATAGTTTTAGTGCTGTAGGCACGCTATAAAATTGCATAAGTGAAATCTTCACACTGCTATTTGTTCTCTATAGTCATTGTTCCGCTTAAGATTAAAGTGTAAAATGTGTTCTAGAAGCTCTATGTATTACAGTGTGTTCTGTTACGCTAAGCATTAGCCTTCTTCTCCTGGGTTCTCTTAAAGGGAGTGATATCTGCAGTCCTGACCAAGTGCTCCAAAGACCACGGATTCATCCCTATCAATAAAAACTTATGGTGAGTGCAATTGTGTGAAGGTGCTGTCAGCAGGGCTGAATGATGGGAGCTGTTTTAAAACCCTCTTGCCAAACATGCACTTCTGTTTTGCACATTTGCCATGGCATGCACATCTTGGATTGGTTTGCTTATATGCAGAGTCCATGACTAATAGCACCTGCAGTATACAATTTCAAAACATAACTTATGAATATTTTTTAATTATGAATATTTTTTCTCATTTTGGAAAAGATCTCTTCATTCATTATCATTTACAAGGCATGCCCTTTGCCAATATAGCATTTTCTAGCATAACATTTTTTTCTTTTTTTTTACAGTTTTTTACTGTCTGTTTACCAAACGTTAATAAACATTTATTATAACATTTTTATCTAAAGTTAGGTGACCTTAGGATAACTACACTACTTTACAAACCTTAGAAGACTTAGGCCAGTTGTAAGTATGCAAAGTAATGCCCCAGGTTTTCTTTGCAAATGTCATGGGTTTGTTTGTGATTTGCATGCTCCCCTTTCTGCTGCAGGTCTCTGTCTTACGTGACTACGCTCAGCTGCTTTGCCTTTGTCCTTCTGGCTGCTGTGTACTACATGGTGGACGTGAGGAGATGGTGGTCAGGTGCTCCATTCTTCTACCCAGGTGATTATGAGGGCTACTCTGGTGATGCTCATTGTCTGGATGTTGTTACCTTAAAGCACTCAGACTCAAGCATAATCTTTGGCCAAACTCCATTTGCAGTGTTTTAGCATTGTAAACTACAGTTATCTATGTTTAGTTTTTCTAGGCCTCTGGTTGGCCAACATGGCTGTATTGTCAAGTTTATATTGCTGACAGTTTTGTTTAGCGTGCCTTTAACTGCCCCCATAACTGCTTTCACGTTTTCAAGTGGTTCAAATAGCAAATTTGCATATCTGTCAACTCTCAACAAGGATTTTTCCCCACAATCCCAAACCAAAATATGGGAAAATTAGAGCAGCTTGGTAAGAAAATGGACTCCAAAGCTGTTATTTTTTTTCTTATCTAAATCTAATGTTTTGCTGCTGTTTTCCAACCTTTAGAGCTACTTTTAGTGAATAAGACACTTTATGAGACACAACCGACTGACTTCCAGTCATAAATACGCTCTGTTGAGGCCTTTTTTCTCTGAAAATATAAAATATACAGGCTATCTTCTGGAAAATACTGAAACTGGAAGACAGTGGGAAAAATCTAAAACCAGGGAGATTCCTGTGGAAAAATGGGAGGGTTGACGGGTATGGTGCCACAGTGCTCATGAGAAGTCTTACTCTGATAGGCCTTAGATAATCACTACATTTACATTTATGCATTTGGCTGACGCTTTTATCCAAAGCGACTTACATGCCATTCACACACCAGTGGTGGCAGCTGCCATGCAAGGTGCCAACCTACCACCGGGGGGTCAGACAGAGCATAGTGAAGACCATAGTGAAGAATAAACAAGGGTCAACAGTCTCTCCAGATAACCATGTACTTATTCTTTTCTACCATGTCTTTTCCCTCAGGTATGAACTCCATCTTGGTGTACATGGGCCATGAGGTGTTTGAGGGGTACTTCCCCTTCCGCTGGCGAATGGCCAACAGCCAATCCCACGCCGAGCACCTGGCCCAGAACCTGCTAGCCACATCCCTCTGGGTGCTCATCTCCTATGCACTTTACAGGAAGCGAATTTTCTGGAAGATTTAAGGGCCACCTGGGTGTGGGAACAAGTCTCTTCCCAGGATACAAGGACACTCAAAATGCCGATAATCCATCATTTCGTCTTTACATTGGAACGGATACGACGTTTGTTTTTGTTTATCAGCCAGTTCCCTGTGAGCGCTACAGGGACCGTGGACTAAAGCAAACTGCCAGCTCTCCATATCTGACACTATGGAAAGGAGAAGTGTGTTTGTGGTTGGTCCATTTCACATGATCAGTTTTCATTGGATGGAAGTGTGGAGTAACGGTCAGCCATGCAACTCTATGAAAACATGTTCAAAAGGCTTTGTTTTGAGGCTTTGTCATTTTTTGTTACGGATCCAAAAAAGACTAAAAGGATGTAAACACAGTTTACAATTCAACTCTGTAAAAAAACACATTAGAGGGAGTTGTAAAGGACCTTTCAAAGCAATCACGTGTTTTTGTTGGGGTTTTTATTGCTGTATGTATATGAATCCTCTGGAGGACTCATTTCAGTCACTACTTTAAAGTTTGCTGTGTGAGGTGAGGATTGTGAGGTTGAGGCCGACATACAGGACCCCACTCACTCACTTAGCTGTGCCAAATATATCAGGTGTTCAAATTGTACTCAATCATTACTCAGACATTTTTTTATTGTACTGTATCATGGTTGTAAACAAAGACGGTGTATTTTTTAAGATGCAGAGCTCAGAAAACAAAGCACAACTCAAAGGCAAAATATTTACATTATTTATATGGTAAGGAAACAAATTAACAAATTACCTCCTAATTGTTTGTGTAATGTTGATTTACTGTGATTACTAAACCTTTTTTTACAATCACTCTTTTTTTTATACTTTGCAAGACTTTATATTTTGGTTTCACCAAAATAAATGGTTAGTTCAAAGTCCTTGTATGTTTGTGTATGAATGCAAAATGTGGTTTTACTGTAAACAAAATGTTCATCCTTCACTCAGCAAGGAATCAAGCTCTATGGCATTTTGTATTTGTGAACAGAGGCAGTAGATTCACTAAATCCCAACCAAATTGGAAGAGTTTAGCTTTATGAATTTGACAGGTATTTTGTGAATCCAGCTGTTCAAGAGTGTTTTCTTACTTCAGTGCTTAATTGTTTGCTTCAGGCTTCCTGTGCTCTTTTCTGGCTCTCCGGCACCAGTCTGTGCAGAAAAGTCAACAGCAACAGAACAGTGTTGAATTGGGTCAGCAGCAGATCCTGCAGCAAACCAGTTTCTCAGTTACAAGCACACCCTCTTTTTGAATATCTCAAACAAAAACAAACAAACAAAAAATTATCTTTGTCTTTACTCTTTACTGTGCCATGCTATCATCAGTGCTCCCATTGCAGAACTGCATTCGTGTAAGAAAGAAGGTGAAAGAAGTTACAATTGCTCCTTTTTTCTCAACTGCATGAACAGCTCTCATCAGATTTGCATTTTGCAAACAGATTTACTGGTAATATTAAAGGTTGACTAAAGTGGTCACTATACATGAACAGATGATGGTAGGACAAGACTGTACTGCAAGGGTAGTGAGCAGGGTTTTCCCATAAACAGTAAAGGGTTTTCCTCTTTCAGGCAATAGAGGTGACAGGATAGGGCGGCTGACGTATGCCGGGCGACATTTTCTCAAGAAGTTCTCCTTTTTCTCAACATCTACAGTATCAGGAAAAAGTGAGATCACCCTGTGCATTACGCCTCTGTGGGAGGCAGCTGTCTCTTTAAAATGTTATCAGGTATTCTGCCCTAAGGACTGCGCAGACGCAGTAAATAGAGGAAGCTCGCTCGGTGACAGATGATGTGGACATGAAAAGGGTGCGAGCTCCAAGCACTCGTTAGCAGCCGTGCACCCAACCTCCATGTACAGGTAACGAAGGAGTCTAAAGCTACAAAAAATGGAGCGATAAAAGATCGTTACAGTCGTATTAGAATTTAGCATCGATATTACGTTACTGGATATTAACCAAATCGTCAGCAACAATGATGGCAGAATGTGATCCAAACGAGAACGAAGAGCTAGACAGCGCGGAGGCATCGGAGGCAAAGCCCAACTTTCCTTCGCCCATGGGCTCGTCGGTATTGTTTGACCGAACTGAATGCACACTTGGGTTGACTTTAAACCCCGGAGGTGCGGTCCGCATTTCAGACTCGTGTGAAAGTGTTTTAACTGAGCTTGAAGCAGATGGATCCAGTGAAGAAGCACTTTTATTACCCAGTCCGGCCGGAAATCTATCACCTCGAGGAGGTAAAGACAAACGCTCGAGACGGAACAGGAACAGCTCGTCTTCGGATAAAGAAAATTTGGCTTCACCAGGTAAGGTTAACGCTAACCTAGTCGAAGGTGGGAGAGCAAGCCACTTCCATAACATCATCGTAATGATCAATTGATTGATTAACTTGCCAGTTAGCACCAGCTGTGTGTATTGATTTTCAAGGTAGGCTTGTACACCGTTAGCATAACGTTCAACACTTGGGTGGAATCGTAAGTCGTCTTGCCCAATTTGGTAGCTACACAATTATTTAATTTACAGTGATGATGTACTGGGTAAGAAAATAGTAAAGCAGTGGTGTTTATGTTTTGTACTTGTTCGCTGCCTAGCAATGGTATTTGCAATTTTAGTTTTAGTTTAGTATTATACATCTAGTCGTTGGTTGGTGTAACGTGCATGGGTACGTGCATGGCTAATTGTGAAAGAGCCAGCTGTTGTTATCAGTGGAAACAGCTTCCTATCTTGCAAAACCAACCAACTTTGGATCGAGCTGCGGTCGTTTCCATGGAAACCGCACACGGACTGACTTTAAAAATGTGTTGCATGAAATTTTTGACACCTAACATTTAACTGCATGGAGTATCACTGATGCAATGCAGTTGATGGGTCAAGTATTTAGGTTGTTGTTATTGTGGACTCATCTACAAGGCATTGACCCAAACACAGAAATCAGTTGATGCTCCAGGAACTACACCCCTTGATCAACACTAAACAAAATCAGTAGAGAGAGAGAGAGAGAGAGAGAGAGAGAGAGAGAGGATGGCAACATTTGGCTCAGCCATCACCCAAGTTAATGCATGATGAAGTAGACAATGTCATGTCCAGTCAGATGAGTAGCCATCATTGGTACTTTATTTTGTCAAAAGGTGTGAAATCTGGTTTGCATTTTGATAACCGCACCTGTATCTGTAGTCAAACTATTTTCCTCAAGCAGTGTTCCACACTAAAGGACTTCTATTTGTAGATACAAGGTAGCATCTTAAAGGCATGCCTTTTGTGCATTGTATTGAATAGTGATTGAATGGGAGTATCCACCAGCCCTCTTTATCTGCCAAGCTGGCCTGTATACAAAGGCACTCTTGCCAGCATGCAATTTTAAAAGCCTTTATCTGAAAAATAGCCTTTAGTTAGGCCTACAGTAGACTTCATGTGTTGGACCAAAAGATTGCTTTTAAATGCATTAAAACTTGGTAGGGTGTGAATCTGAAGATAGGAGTGACTAGTGTTGTGCTCTGTAGATTATATAGCATAAGTTGAATGCAACCTATTCTACCAAGATGTGGACATAAAGCGCATAAAGACTAATGATGTCAATATGTGTAATATGTAGTAGGCCTATTTCAGGGATGCACGGCCAATGGTCTCTTGGAAACAAAAATGAAGGAACTGTGCAGATCTAAGGGGTCAGACATCCAGGCAGACGGGCCTTATAGGGACCATGCTTACACTATGCAAGAGTGTAGAATGATGTAGGCCTAGGCTTTTTTTTTTTTTTTAAGCCTCCGTTCTTTGATTGTCTTTGATTGGCATTTTTGTGCATTTCAAGAAAATGTCAAACAAACATTGATACCCCCACTTGTGGCCTGATCTGGTAGCCTACAAACAATGGTTATGCCTGATGTGTGCATCTGACATTGGATCACCAACAGACCATGCCTTCACATTTGGAGATGAAATGTCTGTTAATGTTCTCTAAAGGTGTGCCCAGAAGTGTTAGATCGCCTAGCTCTGTCGCTAACGTTATGCACAGATGCAGCAAGAAGTGTTAAATCCAGCACTGTTGCTAACATGTGCCCAAATGTGTGAACTCAAGCACTGGTACTTTTAAGGTATTCAGGGTCACACCTTCATCTCAAGTGTTTTTGCTAAAACATCCAAATACAGATTAAAAGCAGCACCGTTCCAGCACAGGCTGAGATTTAAATATGTTCATAACATCATTGGTGAACACAACTCTGCAAAACCTAGACATTTTTTTAAGTTTAAAATGTTATCTGTAAGTTTGAGGGTATAAAAACATGTGTCCGTCCCAGTCAGCCAGGATATGGAGAGTGGAGAGCACAATATCAACATGAGCAAAACCCTTCCACAGCACAGCATTGCCCAAACCGCACAAGCCAGCCAAGTTAACAAGTGGTGAATAGGTAGTGTTTGCAAGGTTTCTTTTACTGTCTATGGGTTTTATATGCTGCCTAGTTTGAGACCATAACTTGGATAATGCTAGTCTGGTTAGCACGACAATTCCAATGCTAACTTAGCATTGGGTCTGGCCAAGCATAATACAAAACCTGGTTCTCAAATA
>JASCQY010000080.1:9948644-9960751 GCA_030264315.1 Sardinella tawilis | reverse complement strand
TCCTGCAAACTAAAAAAGCCTGGAACAGGAGAACTACAGCGCATTTTTAACATTAACCGGGGCACAATGCATTTATTAATAGAGGAGAACACGGCAAAATTATTGAAAAAACGACTGGATGAGACCTTTAAATAAATCGCCGCCTGTAGGTGGGAGGCTTGCATCGTGTGCCTTTAAGTGACATGAGGCCACCACCAGTAGCCTAATTTATATTTTTAGAAAAGTAGGCTATCAAATAACCTATCAAAATTATTTATAAATGCCAAACGTTAGACTTAACCAACTTTATACGAATGGGCAAACTGAATGACAAAAACAGCATTGGCTATATCTTGCATTTCATTGTAAACACAAATGGCGAATTCTTAAGAAATTGCTCTAGTGGCAGCTGAGGACTGGCATGTTGAGGGCTTCATTTTTTTTTGGGGGGGGGGGGGGGGGGGGGGCTTTTTGTTGCCTTTATTTGAATAGGACAGTGGAGACTGATAGGAAATGAGTGAGGAGAGAGAGAGGGGGAAGGGTCGGGAAATGACCCTGGGTCGGACTTGAACCCAGGTCCCCAGACTCACGGCACGGGGAACTAGCCCGCTGAGGCACAGCGCCCCCCAATTAAGGGCTTCATGAGTGAAGTTGTGCCCACCTACTGTCATCACACCTTCAAGTCACATATGGGCACACATCTCCCTCACTTCAGTGTCTTTTATATTATTAGCGTTCACAGAACTCTACCTCTTCCCACTGTTTGCCTGTGTTCGCTAATATGAGCCATGGACTTCTGAGGAATGGAAAACTGTTTGCTAAAGGTACATTCTAAAGGTACTGTAAATCTGATGGCAAGTGATCATCTGAGACACAACAGTACACTGATGTGATATAAATTGGACTTGGCTGACCACTTGCAATCAGATTTACGTGACTAATGACTAGTGTGAACAGGCACTGAAACGGTGCGATCTCATCTCGTTCGTCACGCAGACAGATCAGTCCATTGAATAGGTCAAATATGATTTTACTGTGGAAATTGTACTGGAAAAAAAAAAGTTACTGACATATTAAAGGTAATGTGTTACGTTATTTTGTTCCTGCATAATGTAACAAATTGACTGCTGCGCATTCTTGTGGAACATATTGTAACATATCCTAATCTGAACACTTCGCATTGACCTCTCAGTCACGGGAGAGGCTTAGTGGCAGCCCCAACACAAGCCTCTGAAGGGACACAAACATGCCGTATGGGACAGGAAAGGTGTCTGTATCTTATTTTTAATAGCCACTGTGCTATATCAGTCCTTGTTGGTACATTTGTTCAGCTTAATGGTGGTGGTGTTTCAACAAAAGGCAGTGAACCAAACTGGACACCATATTGCATTTTAGACTCGACGGGAAACTACTGGATGTTTCTGCCCAGCAGGCTGACTTGATTACAGCGATTTACTTTGCTTTATTGTCTGACATTTACACTCTCCGTACCATTTGTTTTGTGACAAAGCCCAGTCAGTAAATGCCACAAACAAAGTTGTTAAACAGTGGGACCAATGCATCTTAGCCCTGACGGTTTTAGTTATAGTGTTGACAAATGAATGCCAATTATCTACCTCAAATGTAGCTTTACATGCACTGCAAGCAGTGATGAATAGGTCCAAGCAGACTCCCTTGGTGCAGGGAGACGCTGTGTCCCATGTCTCATTTCTCTAAAGCAAGTCAGCACGCCATGAGCCATTACTTTCCCGCAAATTTATCAGGATGTCATGACTTAATACCCAACTCCCATGAAACCGGGTCGTGGAGAGTTGACTGCCTTTAAAATGACATTAGAAGAACAAAAAATTACATTTGGCATGTGTCTGTATATGGGCGTTTCTTCCACTGCCACTGCAACACAGCACACAGGCTGATTATTCCGTATGGAGGTGTCCCTGTATGAAAGAGTGAGTCATCCTGTACTGTACTGTACTGTAAGTGGTGTAAATATAGACTCGTCATGCATGTGCTGCAAGACCACTGGAGGGGACTTTGGGTTTCTAATGAGTTTGAATATTCTCCCTACTGGACCGTCTGCAGCAGTTGACCTGAGCCCTCACTCAGTCGCAGTGGGGATGAAGGAAGCAAGGATGACTAATAGACTTTAGCCAACTATATTAACAGCACATGTGAGTTCACACTGAATTCCTTTTCCTCATCCCACCTCTGCCGTAAGGGGAGGCTGCATGCTAGAAACACTGTGTTTATGAGGCCCTCCATTTTCAACAGGACTTCCATTTCTCAGCCTACTAAGATAGTGTGCCAACATTTGGATTTTTTTTCATGTGCACAATTTTCATGCAGCAAATAAAGCCCACAATTTCACAAACTGCTCTTTTGCAGCTAAAAGTCAGTCATCTGAATGATGTGTTATTTAGGGGAGCCTTGTCAAAGCTGATGCTCTAATAAGTCCAATTACACAAGCCTTTGCTTTAGATGGACATGTTCACAAAGAGGACTCCAGTCCACAGATGAGTGGATTTAGAAGAAACTGAAGATAGATGGAGACATTATTCTGAAGGAGACGTCCAACCAACTAGTCATTTCATGTCAATGAGTTTATGTCATGTCAAGTTTACAGAGGACCAAGAAAGAAAGAACAATACCTGCCTTGCAGTGTCTTAAAAGCCCTCCAAAAGAGCAGCGTTATTCGGTACCAAAGCATCCCTTGGCTGTGAACAGTGTGATGTGCAAAATGAGATGGAGAATGTGTTAGCTCCTGTACAGACATCTGAACATGCTTAATCAGAGACAAATGAAGAGAAATGGAAACATCATGCTAGAAAATGCTGTTCTGGATGTCTGCTGCAGCAACCCCCACACACACACACACACACACACATCCCCCCACATTACTGTGCAATTACACGGATCAAAGCTTTGCATCATTTTGTTTACTTTATTCGTGAATGTCTTCAACAGCTTAAAATAGCCACTTTTGAAGTGGAGGTCACTGGCCTTTGTAGTAAAAATGACATAACTCAATGCATCTGGATCTTGTTCAAAATCACTCCCTTTGGCACTGGCTCCTCTGACTCAGAGGTCTGTGTACAACCACGCACCAACCAATCTGCCTCAACTCTGCAGTAAACATGAAGTGATATTGGCCCATTTTATTCCTTTATTTGTTCTCCTGTTTGGGTTTGTTCTTTGTGTGCTTAGGGCTTGGACAGAGTTGAGCAGAATATTAGCAGAATTTCTCAAAAAAGAGCAAAGGGAAAAAAAGATATTGAACGTTAAAGAGAGGTACAACATCCATCAAGGCATAGTAAGAATAGAGAAAACATCAAGTCCTCAGGTCAATACCGCTGCCATTATCCATTCAACACCACACTGTAAAACCTGTCAAATATGCGTATATATACATAAGGCCAGAGCCATGTCACATAGCTTGGGACCTGCAGTACAAATGAACAAATTGATCAATAAATTCATAAATAACAATTATATTTTTTAAATATTTATATAATACTCTGTATATATATATTAGATTTAATTACTTATTTGAGTGACATGACAAATAAAGACAGAAAGAGAGTGAGAGAGAGAGAGTGCGTGTGAGAGAGAGTGAAAGAGAGAGAGGGAGAGACAGGGTGCTGTTAGAGAGACAGATCAGAAACTCTGAGCTAAGATCAGTCTTAGATTCCTGTTTTGTCAGATAGCAAATCCCACAAGAGCATTAGGAGATCCTCTGTCAGAGGGAGCTGAGACGTCCACAGAATACATTTGCCACTTAGGCTGGAAACAAGACTTCATTGGAGGTCATTTTGTTCTCTCACTCTCAAGGTAACCTGAGGTGTCCATTTTGTCTGACTGAGGATAGGAAAGAATGCAAAAAGTGTCCACTCTGTCTTTTTTCTTTTTTTTGAAGAAGTGACTTATCTGTCAGGTTGTTGTATCGCCGAGATCCAAGGACACAGAAGCCATATGTGCAAAGTCATCATAAAAGCAGTCTCCTGATGCTGCACAGTGCCCCTGGACGTCGTTACCATGGCAGAGATGCGTGCTAATGGTGATGGAGTGAAACACTGTGGGTGGGCACCTCCTAAAATACCCTGCCAGTGCCCTCCTAGCCTTCCCAGTGCCCACCCTGCACCCGAAACAGCTCACGCACACACACAGACACACACACACACAGACACACACACACACACACACACAGGGGCTTAGGTGTCAGCGCACATCCGTCACATGGAGATTGTCAAGGCCTAGGGAGAGAAGCCAAACACATTAGCGGAGCAGGGCCCTTGCACCGGACACTGCCTGTCCTGCCCCATATCAGCAGATCGAGCGCTGTGCTCTGGGCAATGATCCTATCAAGAGGCCGGAGGATCCATCAATTTTTCCCTTTTACGACTCAGAAGGACCTCTTCCAGGATTTGCACAGAATCTTCTGGAAGGCCCTGCGGAAATCCTGGTTGAATATGGTGTAGATGACTGGGTTGAGGGAGCTGTTGCAGTAGCCGATCCAGAAGAAGAACTTGAAGAGGGGCTCGGGGATGGCGCAGGCCTCCCTGCAGATGCCGTACAGGCTGTAGCTGAAGAAGAAGGGGAACCAGCACACCACAAACACGCCCATGACCACGGCCAGAACGAAGGTGAACCTCTTCTCCCGGGCCTGGGAGATCTTCTTCTTGGAGACCGTGCTCCTCCTCTTCCTGCGGGAGGAGAACAGGTCCAGGGATTTCGCGCTGGCCCTGGACTTGCGGCTGGACTGCTTGGAGCTGGAGCTGTCCTTACGGGCGGCCCTGCCCTCCTTCCTGCAGGAGGCGTCTGGGTTTGGCTTGCTGGAGTGGTGGTGGCGCTGTGGCTTCTTGCTCTTCTCGTCCGACGAGCTGCTGTCCTCCAGGTCCAGGTCCAGGTCCTCGTCAGGGTGTTTGCGTGGCGGGGACGAGGCGCAGTGGCCGTTCTCCTTGTCTGTGCTGTTCCCCCGACACAGGTTGCGCTGGCCCACGCCATTCTCCAGCTCAGCCCCCTCTCCGCCCCCGCCCCCACCACCACCACCACCCTTCTCCCCCTCCACCTCGTGCCGCTTCTCCGACATGCTCCGACTGCGCTTCTTGGCCACCTGGTAGATGCGGATGTAGACCAGGATCATGATGACACAGGGGGCAAAGAAGGAGCCGATGCTGGAGTACAGGATGTACCACGTCACGTCGTTCAGCTGGCACGTGGGCACCAGGGCGTCGTGGTCATCCCGGTCCATGGAGATGAGGGGCGGGAAAGAGATGACAGCAGAGATTAGCCAAACCACCACGATCATGCCCTTGACCCTTCGGGGAGTCCGCTTGAGATTATACTCCACAGCCTGCGTGACCGACCAATAGCGGTCCAGACTGATGGCGCACAGGTGGACGATTGAGGAGGTGCAGAAGAGAACGTCCAGCGCCAGATAAATGTCACACCAAACTTTCCCGAAAAACCAATAGCCCATAAGTTCGTTGGCCAGAGAGAAGGGAATGATTAGCGTTGCCACCAGTATGTCTGCACTTGCCAGGGACACCAAGAAAAGGTTCTGGGGAGGTTTAAGCGCCCTGCTTGTTAACACAGCAATTACTACCAAAACGTTTCCGACGATTGTAAACAATATGAGAAAGCTTACTAATCCTGCAAGCCCGTAGATGGTGGCCAAGGAGTACTGACTTCTTGTGGAATTGGAATTGGGAATGGATGCATTTTCGGCACCACTGGAGAAATTTAAAAAATCCATCTCGAACAGTATTATTAATGCACAAAAATGTAGAAGTGTCCACCACGATTAACTGCCAATATTACCACTTCGCATATCTAAGAGGTAAAAAAGCACAATCTCTGCTAACTGTCTTACCTCTCCGGTATTCTTATTTCGTCCATATTCCATCTTCTTTGAAGACAAGTGCATTCGATTTAAATGAATGATATTTTTGTATCATCCAAACGTCCCAATGTTACTGTCAATTACAGTATATCATCGTTGCAAACGTCCTCTGACCACATTCTCGTGCGCTTTCTGAGTCCCGCGCGCCCTACTATGAAGGACCACTTCTGTACTCTCTCTCTCTCGCCCGCTCGCACACTCGCTCTCCCACCCTCACTCTCGCACTCCCCCTTCGCCATCCTCTTTCTCTCCTCTTCTCTCCTCTCGGCATACACGGTGTCCTACACTCAGCGTAGAATACACGTGCTGGCCACATCAAACTAAAAGAGCACAGCGCCACCCATACTGAGAATAGGAGAAAGAAGGAGAGAGAGAGAGAAAGAAAGAAAGAGAGAGAGAGAGAGAAAGAGAGAGAGAAAGAGAGATATGGTACTTTTTATGAAAGCTCATGTACTTTGAGTTTACGTTTAATATGTTTCACTTTCCCTTTTTTTAACAATATAACGTCCATCTTTATGCGAGCTCATAACGTCACCAAGGTTGAATTTCCCGTGCGCAAAGCCTACCTTTATAAAAGCAGGGCGTTGGCATCGAAGTCAATCCTTTGTCCCCAATAAGGCTCAATGAAGGTATATTTAAGATTTAATGTTTTCATTTGGGATTAGATCTAAAAAGCACCCTTATCCGGCGCTTGTTAGGTTGTTTGGGATAGGTGGTAGTTTAATATAATAGCATCTATCATCACATTCCTTCATGCCCACTGCCATCAAATCCATAAAAGGTAAAATATAGCCTAGCACTCGAAGGTCATAAAGAATAGCCTATAGGCTATACACACACACACACACTTGGCCCTACAGCGGTCTTTCCACTCGCTGGATGTCACTGTTGTGACATATGCTGTTTTAGAAATGAAGCGCACGAAAACCTTGCCAATAAGTAGAAATCTATTAAGTAAACGCGTTTGGACCCAATTGGATAGATGCAATATCCAGCATAGTCCATTGGTCTAACCAACATTTCACAGGGAAAATTCGAAACATGGTCTCAGCATGTTCATAAATAGTGCATAGATATCCCAAAAGTTATTTCCGTTCAAAACGTTGCAAAACAGCAAGCGCCAAACATGTAGCCTACTGTAAAACACGGCCGTATTATAGTAAAATATTTTTGCAGATTGCATTAATTAGAAACGTACCTGCAACTGGATAAAAAAAAATACAGAAGGCTACTCAGCCTTTTTTCTGTGATGTCTCCTGGTTATGTATGTTTTATTAAAACAAGCCTGTGCCATTCAGATACATGAATAGAGCAGCACCTTTGACCTACACTGGAGCTGAAGACTTGACAAATTGAATTGCTGCTTTCTAAACACAATCTGCTCCTGTGATGAATCTGCCAGACTTGTCCAGAAGACTGCTATTGATTGGCGTGAGCAGCTCTGGAGTTAACCAGGCATGGAGCTGAGATGGGACTATCTCTGGAGAGCAGGTGTGTTAACTCAACCCTTATGTTTTCAGTGTACTTGGTGACACGTGTTGTCTTGCAGACTGAGAGCGTGTTAGTGTTAAATACCTCTGTTTATTGTAATCAGACACAGGCACAGCCACACACACACTACATGTGTAACAACACCCTAGTCAGTGATGCTCGAAAGGGCAGAGACTACACTACTGAGACTGACTTTGCAAGTGTGTGTGTGTGTGTGTGTGTGTGTGTGTGTGTGTGTGTGTATGCGCATGTTTGTGTGTGAGTGTGCATGAGTGGGCTTGATGGGTGTGTTTATGTGTGTGTGTATGTGTGTGTGTGTGTGTGTGCATGTGCCTGCGTGTATACGTGTCTGAGTGTATGTGTCCAATAACCCACTAAGTTTGTGCGACTGTTGTGTGGAAGCGAAGCTGCTCCGTCTGAGGGTGACGGCCACTGGTCTTCACTAAGCTGATTAATATTGAGTCGCTGGAGCCTGTGATCATTAAGTCTCCCCCCAGGGGTCAGAGTTGTGTCTGTCTAATTGAGACCTGCATGAATGATCCTCGTCATTAACACAGACACGCGGCATTGCACCCTGGCCGACCCCCCACCTTCTCATTACATCTCGGACAGTCCGGGCTTGTCGGAGGCCAAAGCTGCTAAAACTCTCCAGTTTAACCACCTGCTCTCTTTAACATGAGGGACTCCAGCAGTATGCAACACAGCAAACTACAACTAAACCAAAGCCCTAAACATTAAACCTTTCCCCAGTAACACACATTGAGAGGAATGTCCTGAAAGTATTTCCTGAATAGTCTAGGCCTATCATATAAAACCTGCAGAGCAGTGCTTTCGGTATATTAAAAAAGCAAACAAACAGTGTATCTTCACAGTTAGAATCTTTGAACATTAGGGTGTTATAGGCACACCATGCAACATTTGATGCCATTATTAGTTACCAGCTTAATGGTCACTTCAGTGGTGAAGACGCTCTCATCCACCTCTTGCTAACCTGACTCTCACCAGATGAATTTCGTTCCACTGACCTCCACTCATCCACCTGGGATTGCTTCACAGGAAATTTATTTCAGAAGGCCTTATCAAAAATCCTTGCTCATGATTGGATAACCCACTTGTTGGTCATCATTACTGATGTGCTACTTCAACCACTCACCTATGATGCTAGAACAGCGGACATCTTGGATATGTGATCCTGATTGGCTCTACCATTTTTACTGATATTGAAATCCAACTCATTGGGAGCGATTCCAGATGGATGAGTGGAGTCTGGTTGAGCGAAATTCATCTGGCGAGAGTCAGGTTAGCCTCTTGCACCTGTTAAACGAAACTGAAAATGAATGAAACTACAATCATGTTTCATACCTTGTCAGTCAACATAACTCAAAGAAAAAGATCATTGCTGGTTCTTTTTCTTTAGTTTGCAAACAAGGAAGGAAAATAAGTGCATTCCCTTGAATAGCCCTCAGCCATGAATTCAACTCATAGCAGAAAATATTTAGCAAAATCAATATGACCTACTAGGTTAACAGTTACGACATTCTGCTATGAGGAGGGTAACTGTTCTCTAGCAGGAGGTAATGTATTCATGGTGAGTATTGTAATGTATTCATTGCGGGACATCTGTTCATCCTTCCTTGTCTGTCCATCCATCTGTGAAGGATAACATAAATCACTCCCTTACGCTGTGACTATGTAGTGTGCACTAAGGACAGCTCTATGAACTGTAGTGCACTCTGAGGATAGCCTACAGTATGTAGTGTGCTCTAAGGACAGCTCTATGTAGTGCCCTCTGAGGATAGCCTACAGTATGTAGTGTGCTCTAAGGACAGCTCTATGTAGTGCACTCTGAGGATAGCCTATGTAGTGTGCACTAAGGACAGCTCTATGTAGTGCCCTCTGAGGATAGCCTACAGTATGTAGTGTGCTCTAAGGACAGCTGTATGTAGTGCACTCTGAGGATAGCCTACTGTACCCAACCTTGGAGCAGATTCAACTCATTGCCCAATTTTAACCCATTTAGTTTTGCTTTCATTGTTGTTGCATCATATGCTATGCACTCCTGGTGTGTGCTCTTGCGTTCAAAGCTAACAAATTAAAAGAAGTCTCGCCAAAAAGATTTCCTGCAAGAAAATACTCTCTATAAGGCCTCAGGAGGTCAGTGCCATTTCATATCTTGCTTGCAGCTAAAGTAACTTGGCTGGAACAGATTGAATTGGTTGGTAGTTAGACTATAGGATGTTCAGTTTTGCTGGTTAGTTTTTAGACTATAGGATGTTCAGTTTTGCTGGTTAGTTTTTAGACTATAGAATGTTTAGTGTTGCTTGTTAGTTGTTTGTTATATGATGTTTATTGTTCCTTGTGAGTTATTCGTTAGACTATAGGATCTTTAGTGTTCCTTGTTTGTGGCGTGGCGTGGGAGTAAACAGTGCAAAGTCCTATACCACACGAGTGCTGCTGCAGCTTCACCTTTGCTTGATCTGGTTGTTACTGTAGTGACACACTGGCACACTAGATTGTAGTGACCCACTGGCCCATATTGGCCCATATTGGGCTAAAGTTAGTCCAGCAGACATACAGTAGCAGAGGCTTGTGCCCCCTCCTACAGCAGTGGTGTGTGATGGCTGTGGGGCAGGAGAAGCGCAGGAGAAGGCAGAATGGAGCTCGTGCTCATGGGGTCACCAGAGGGCTCTAAGCCAGCCGGAGGCTCCCCATGTCAGGCTAAGGGCACAGGACCACTTCAGCCCTCAGGCTTGGATGGGCACACGACTTTGGGCTCATACTGTACAGCATATGTGTGCTGAGTTAAACATTTGTGTGTGTGTCTCTCCAGCTCTCTCCCTCCCTCTCTCTGTACTGTATGTGTTTGTGTGTACGTGTGTGTTTGTGTTTGTGTGCATCAGTGTGTGTGTGTGTGTGTGTGTGTGTGTGTGCACAGTGCATGATTGTGTGTGTGTGTGTGTGTATGTGTGTGTGTGTGTGTGTGTGTGTGTGTATGTGTGTGTGTGTGTGTGTGCAGTGCAGTACATAATTGTGTCAGGTTGACTCCTGTCTGCTCACACAGTGTATCTTTTACAGTGTGTTATTGTGTATTTACGGTACTGTACTGCATTTTTGTGATGTGAAAAGGGCACTTTAAAAAGACCTCATGGAGTTTAGTTGAGTACTGTACTGTACATACAGAAGTTGATGTTCATACAGACAGACGTGTGTGATGACTGAGTGACTGTAGTGCAGCACTCTGTCTGCACTTTAGAGCCTAAGAGTCAACAAGAAGAGCGGACAGATGCTCAGGCCATGATTGGATGATTCACTGAGGTCTCCCACTGGAACTCCTCATTGACTTGACTACAGAGTGTGTGTGTGTGTGTGTGTGTGTGTGTGTATTTGTGTGTATATGTGTGTATATGTGTGTATTTATGCACCCTATGTAGACAGGCCTCAGGTGTTTTTCTGTAGTCACCGCATGCTTGTCGTGAGTGACTGAGCACAGGCGTGTGCTACATGCTATGTTTCAAACAGCAGACTTGGCTGTTGCTTTTCCAGGGTGTGTCTCTGTTCAAGTCCCAGGGCGTTTCCTTGGAGATGGCCAGAGAAAGGTCAAGTGGGACAAGTGAGTGCGTGCATGGCAAACAGGTGTGTGTGTGTGTGTGTGTGTGTGTGTGTGTGTGTGTGTGTGTGTGTGTGGCGGGCGGCAGACATATGCTGTCTGTCGGAGGACTCGGGAGGATAATGCTGTTTGGGTCCCCGCGGGGTGCTCTCAAGCCATCAAGTCACAGCCACCCAGAAACACAGATGGTAGCGCAAAACACAACGCAGAACAGAGCCATGAATACCAGAGAGATAGGGAGAGACAGACAGACAGACAGACAGACAGACAGAGAGACTGACAGACAGACAGACAGGTAGACAGGGATGACAACACAGATGAGAGGGATGAATACCAGAGAGACTGGAAGTGAAGGACAGACAGAGACAGAGAGACAAAACACAAGAGAGAGCTAAATATAGGAAAGATAGGAAGCGACAGACAGAGAGAGAGACAGAGGGAGAGACAGACAGACAGACAGACAGACAGAGAGGGATGAATAAGAAAAATATGTGCTGTGGTAGAGAGAGAGAGAGAGAGAGAGAGAGAGAGCTAGGCATGAAATGAGAGAAAGCCTCTCTCAGGAGGAAAAGGGGATGGAGCATAGAGAACAGATGCTCTCACATGTACTGTAGCACACAGCAAACAAATAGGAAGGAAAATCAATTACACTTTATTTGCTCACATCTGTTGCAGTTGGTGCTTGTTCTGTGCATGTGGCCGTTTCTGTGAAAGTGGCAGTAATTGCTTTGTTTTGAATGGCTAGCCTACAGGGTGTGGCCTATAATCCCAGGAAGAGTGGAATTACTGCGTTCCCCTGCCAACACCGGGGACCATGATAGAGCAGCAGAGCTACTGCCACAGCACTGGAAGGGGTGGCCCACAGGAGCCTGCCTGGTGGCTGGGAGACCAGATAGATACATACTAGATAGATACTGTAGATCGATATTGGAGACAGATACTGTAGACAGAGAGATGGATAAATAGACTCTGTAGATAGATAGATAGATAGATAGATAGATAGAGAGAGAGATAGATAGATAGATAGATAGATAGAGAGAGAGAGAGATACTGTAGACAACACACACACACACACACACACACACACACACACACACACACACACACACACACACACACACACACACACAC
>JASCQY010000080.1:9905541-9919606 GCA_030264315.1 Sardinella tawilis | reverse complement strand
CACACACACACACACACACACACACACACACACACACACACACACACACACACACACACACACACACACACTAACAGCTGAGGAGATAAGGTGATGGATTGGGGTAATGTTAGACGGCTAATCTGATAGGTGATTGAGGGGTGTGGAAGGCCTGGAGTTGGAGCTGTCTGGGAGCGCTGGAGCGGCGGGACTGACTTATCGCCAGCGCACACTGCCTCGTCAGCCCCCGGCCTCTGGCCTGCACCACGGGACATCAAGCAGCTCCTAGGGGCTCCTTCTGGAGCGCCATCAAGCTCCCTAGTGATCTACACACAGCAGCTCCTGATCTTGGCTAAGGCACAGCGCTTTCCTGGCCCCACATCTGACACACATAGTGGCCGACACGACAGGCACTCCTGCCTGGGGGAAGTGAACCGGACACTGCAAACATCTCCTTTCTGATGCTCCATTCAGTGACTCCAGTGATGCGAGGCCTTGTTAATGCATGACCTCCTTGGTAGGATGTCTGAGAGCTTCTATGCACACAAGCAGACACAAAGTTAACACAGAACGTTACGAAAACTTTGTAATGTTGGCCCTTGGCTCTCCTGTGGTTATTTTAGGAATGGTTTTGAGTAATTCTTGGGGGTAAATTCAGAGAAAGTTAGCTGTAGGTTGTCACACCCATTTTATTTGAAAGAGTATTTAACAGTCCTTATAGATTGGAATACCATGTCATGCAACCCACGTTCACATTCCTCAAGTTGCGTCTCTCATTCACAATGCTGAATGGTGAATTTTTTTTTCTGCAACCAAGCTTAAGTATTTCCGTTTAAAACCTTAAGAGAAGCAAAACTCCCTTCATGGAACGTTCTTGTACCCAACATAACATTCCCAGAACGTACCCAGAACCTGAGTTACCTGAGTACACAGTGCTCTACACACACACACACACACACACACACACACACATAGAGGCAGGCATAGAGCGGGCATGTGTTTTGATCAAGAGGTCTGAGGTGTGACATGAGATGATTCTGATCGGATGATTCACTGTAACAGAACTCCTGTGGTGCTGTGGTGACCTCTGACCCCTGACCCTGAGCGATGGCCTAGCGTGTCTGACGCTGGATTAGACGGCAGGAGAGAGGCAGTTGTGCTGCCGAGGCCCCTCTCAGGTTCAGAGTCAATGCAAATACAAATGGACATAAAATAAGGTGGATTTGTGAAAGATTGCATTTGCCTCAATCTCAGTATGAATTATTCATTTAACAGACGCCTATTTGATATCTGTTAGGTCTTTGCATCACAGATACTGTATGTGGCAGATGAGTGCATTCATTCTGTGTTCTCTTTCAACTGAGCATGGACTGTCAAGCAGGTGGAATTACCCTCCCGAGTCTATCTGCAGGCCACACACACACACACACACACACACACACATCAAGCTAAGCAATGAAGCAAATCTAAATTCTATCTCTCAGGCGGCACACGGCATTAGAGCACAATGGTGTCCTTCTGTCACATCAAAGGGATTGGAATAGGGAGTGTTTTTACCAGGCTCAGCAATTTAATGCAAGTTTCTTTCTTCTTAAACACATCAATTTGACCCAGTAATGACATCATCATCGTAATGTAATTGAATGCAGGGCCTGCATGCTATTCCTCTCTAATCAAAGGTCATTAATGTATTATCTTAATTACACCGGCTAAGCTCTGTTATTAATGATGCGCCCGGGGCAATCTGTTGAATAGCAATGTGATTGGATGAGAAAAGTGAGAAAACACTGGCAGAAACAAATTGAGTCCAAATCCAATTTCCCTCTCTGTATTATTCACCCAGTGCAATGCTGGCCCAGTGCGAAGCTTCATTAAGATGGCTCTTAACATTGCTGTTTCTCTGGCCATTGTGTCGGGGCAGCAGGGCCAAGGGAGTAATTCTGCAGGCCTCGCTCAGGCTGGCTCAGCCATCACCAGCGCTGACACGTGTGAGAGGGCCTTGTGTCAGCGGCACAGAGAGGAGGGAAGGCAAGGAAGTGAGAAGAAGAAGAAAAATCGCACAGTCACTCTGCTGCTCAACGGCCTGTGATGGCCACACCGCCTGGCCTCTGGACCTGGGATCTGGCAGGGCTTATTTATGGGCAGCCCAGTTGGCACAGGGCCCTGCGCACACACACACACACACACACACACACAGACAGCGCCACTCCCCAAATGCATAAAACTGCCTGGAGTTCCTGAAATACTGAATGGAGTCCGGCAGACGCTCTGCAGATTCTTTGAATGTCCCTGATTAGGCAGGGCGACAAATTAATTAGGCTGCCCGTAATGGAGGCAAACAGTGGGGCACATTAGCGGGGTCTTGGGCTGTGTGCAGTCAGGGGTGCCAGGGGTGCCAGGGGCACCATGCAGCCTGGCGCCAGGTGGGAGCGGGAGGGAGGGAGGGAGGGAGCTCTTGGAGCAAATGGCTGAGGCCAGGGAACAACTGCTGGTTGGGTGAGTCAGGTAGTTTGGAATGGCACATGGGGGCCCGTTCATGTGTCGTGCGAAAAGCATGAGGAAAAGCGATTTCATGCTACATACTTTGACATTAGCGAGGTGCGGAGGCAACTCCCAAGTAATATGAATACTACATACAGTAGGAAAAGAGACTTCAAAAGTGGGCCACCAAATGTCTATCTGTCGAACTGTGAGACGCAGGTGGGGCGTAGAAATGACTTGAATTGGGCTCTTGCTGTGAATCGTAACTATTTCACACAGTCATGTCAAATTCAGCACACAGTATCTGGTTTCATTTGCATTTACAGTAAAAACAAAAAAAAACAAAAAAACAACTCACAGCTGCCGCAGCGCGTTCCGCCCTCAAACACAAAACCATTGGGCACTGCTCCATAGCGACGCAGGTCTGAGAGCTTCCACTGGCCAGCGACAACAGGTGGGAGGTCCTTAGTGACCACAAGCAAGTTGTTACACAAATGAAGGGTGGCGGGTCCAGCCTCTAGTTTGGTGCCTGGGAGGACATGAACGTTGAACCTGTGGGCTGAAACACAATGGAGTTTGGAGTTAATACCCAATGGCCACATTGCATGGAGCCTATTCAAGAAAATACAGTAAATGATTGGGCAGCCCTAAGCAGGGAGGACATTACGGGCTTGTTCGACTTGGCTGGCTCACTGGCCCATGCTGTTAGCAGCACCAGGGATGTTTGCCCAATCTTGCCCACTTAGCCAGGCAGCCAAGTCAAACAAGCCAGAGTAGTCATTCCTGCCCTGCCCAGCACAGTGCTGCAGGATCTTGAATTTGCCTATTGCTACAGTACACACAATACAGCATGATCACCTCTACGATTAGCTCCTTCTCATCACATGCTTGTAGGAGAGCAAAGATGGTGCTTTTGCCTCACAAATAGCGACAGTGGCTCAAGATGAAAGACAAAATAGAATTTAAAGTTATATATATAGCTTCAAAAAATAGTTATATATAAAACTATATATAGTTTCAAAAAAGCAACAATAAGCTGTTTGTTTCAACCCAATGGAAGTTATATGATGAGATCCTAATGAAGCACCTTTGCAGGCCAGAGGTACAGTATAGAATACACAACAGTGATCCCAGTTGCAAAGCTAACAGCTAAACAGATGTTGCGATGTGCCACTGTAGATGGCAAACAGCGCTTGCATGGGATGTCTTCCATGAGCATGAGTTCCTCCATGAGGAGGTGGTCCACCACAACCCAGCAGCCCTATTAATCTCCCACACAGCAGGGGGAACATGGGCAAGGCTTGAAACGATTTTACATCTGGCCTCTCGGTCATGTTTCAATGTAAAAATAACACTGAATCAATAGCCTGTTCATTTCACACACTACCCTTTATATTCCTTGCACTACTTAATCACTGAGCTAGTGACACAATGCTATTCCCATAGAACTTGATAGATGAGGGCACCCATTAGAAAGCATTTATATAGAACCCATTAGTAAAAGCGCCCTTCACCATCTACATTCATTTGTCATCGTTTCAGTGCTCTCCAAGAACACGGCTTCCTTTGTGTACATAATGTCAGGAAAAGCGGTCTAAATATGAATAACCATTAAGATCAATAGTGTGGTAAATGCATGCTGCCCATGCTGAGGCAGTGGGTGCAGAGATCTCCAACACAATGATGAAACCCTGAGTCTAGGGGGGGGGATCAGGAGGATGGGGTCTCCACCTCTTGAAAGACTGAATATCTGAATTGATATTGAATATCAAAACAAGACTTCCATAATTATGCATGCAGCTCTCATTCCAACCTCAATAAATAAACTGGCCTTACCTTGCCGTGCCTATTGGCTAATGCGTGACAGCTTGGCCGAATCTCTCTTAGCCAGGCTAGTGCTATATTGATAGACAGTGAGATGCTGCATTTTGGAACAGTACTAGTCAGGGTACTCTCCAAAGGCTTTGGTTTCCTCAACTAGATTTCTTAGCAACCAATCAGTGAACACAAACACAAGACAGAACCAGTAGGTTAAAACCAAACCAAGTGCCCATCCACCACAAAGCGTCCATGTATGCCTAGTGGCCAGACTCTCTGCACAAAGTGTATTACAGTGAGAGAGTCAGCCTCTGGCCCAGCGGGCCAAATGCCAGTGAGACCTCCAATGGCCAACAGCACCCAGGGCATCCACTACTACCGCAGCACCCAGCACAATCATGGCATCAAAACCAGAACAAACCCCACAGATCATCTGTCATGCTCAACAAACAAAGCTTACACATGAATGGCTACAATGTAGCCAACACACACACACACACACACACACTCACACACACTGAAACAAAAAGAGGGAGAGAGATAGAGAGAGTGTGTGTGTGTGAGAGAGAGAGAGAGGGTGGGGAGGTAGTCCATCTCCAGATGTGCCACTGGGCACTCCTCCAGTTGAGCCCAGAAGTGAAATAGATTGTGACGCCATCCTTGATGAAGCCTCACAAGTGACAGCTGTGTGTGTAGCGGCTGGCAAAAGACTGATGGAGTCAATCCCAGCCATGAGATCTCAACCCAACACTGCACCAGACCCAATTTGTCACCTGTCTCTTCCCGCCACAAGCCACCAAACAAACTTATGCAGAAGCACACGCAGGGAAACAAACTGAGATGGAGGAAGAAAACTACATCAGCTGTGCCACTTGGGAAGGGAGGAGCCAGTTTTTTGTATTTTCTTTGTTTGTCTGTTTGTTTGCTTGTTTTTTTGTTTTTCTTTCATCCATCAGACACCAATGGCCACTCATGCCCTGAGCTGTACTTTGAGGTGGACAGATTTAGAACAGAAGTGCACCGATGGGGCAAAGATTGGAAAGCATGTCATGATTGGGCCGCTGGTGTGACGTGGGGCCAGTACCCACAGCGTGTGAATGCCTTTGTTCATTGGGCAGCTAAGAATACCACTGATCTCAGATCTGAGGTCAACTGAAAAGCACAGCACACAAAGTTCAAAGTTAAGGCCGGGTAAAGAAAATGACGAGGCTAGATTTCATAAATATGCATCCTCGATGCATCTAACTAGCAATACTATTGTACACTGGAGGATAGATAATATTTTCAAAAACAGTCTGTGAACAAATGTCGGTCGCTGTTGTTTGTCAGCTAACCTAGTTAGCATAGATAGCTTTTGGCTACAGTTTAGTTTGGCTGCAGGAAGAGAAGTCGTGTTCTAATGAAAACATATTTCCAAGAGATGAACAACTCTGTTAAGACCCCTGACGCCTGTTGCAGCCATTTTTAACTTTCGAGCAGGGCCACTATTGCTTCATACAGTATGTTGCTGCACACGGAATCTGGGGGTGTGATTTGACCTGAGGCCCCCTGTCCACGTGCGTGCATGGCCAACAAACACACACACACATAGACACACACACACACGCACAGAGTGGATGTATATCCACACCACCTACTGTATACATTCCAGAAATGACGGTCCAGGGATGGGACACGCACAAGAGTGTAGAGGAACAACAAAGATTTTGAAGAAGCAGTCTTCAATATTCAATATTACTTCAGTAATCAATATTACTGACTTCTCAACTAAACAGTGCATCCCTACAATGCTGAACATGGCATCCTTGGTAAACTCAACATTTCCATAGAAAGGCATCCAAATGCATGCCTTAACAATGTCGTTTCTCCTGTGGCTATAAAACATGTGCTGTCATGAAATGGCACAATTCCTTTAGTGAAATGAGAGCTAGAGACTGCGAGAGAAAGAAAGAGTGTGTGAGAGAGAGACTGAGAGTGTGAGAGAGAGAGGAGTTGGCAAACCACTACCTGTTGCTGCTCACCACCAGCAGTCACAGCTCACCCACAGACATGGCTACTGCAACCACACCATCCATCCAAAACTCCATCCTACACCACAAGGCGAGCCGGCATACACTTTCTCATCAACACCCCTACCCCCTACCCCCACCCCCACCCCATCCACCTGCATCTCTCTCACCTTCACCCAGCACGCACCTTCTCATCAACACCCCACCCCTCCCCACCCCCACCCCATCCACCTGCATCTCTCTCACCTTCGCCCAGGCTGTGGCGGATGCGCAAATCCCATGTTAGCAGGTTCTCCCTGCGGTCAAAGCCCAGCAGCACGGCCTGTGAGAGGCTGACGATGGCCAGCGTGTAGCCCACCCCCTCATAGCTCAGGCCGGGCTCCAGGCCACAGATATCCCCCAGGGTCAGGCAGCTGCGCTCACGATGGCCCTTGTTCCGCTCCGCTTTGTCCTTGTACACCAGCAGAGACAGACAGTCTGAAAGAAGATACCAGACACACAGTCACATTGGCAGCTATCGCTGAGTAATACAGTTCAGTAAATGTCCATCAAAGAAACATTGTATTAATGAGTGTTTATTTTATTATTCAAGGAATGCTATTCTTTGATTTCCCAAACCATGGCTTGAATGTGATGGAGGTAGTTTAATACACCATCCACTATCCTTTGGCTACCCAGGTGGAGGCCAAACTACTGCCATTGCTATGATGCCAAAATTAGTTGGCTATGACTTGTGCTCTAAGAAGGCTCCTTGCAGCATTTCTTTTCATTCAGTGAAGATAAAAGGCAAACTAATCCTGTTACACCATGACGAAGCCAAGAAAAAGTTTCATAATACAAGCTATCAAAAATTATGATTCCATATCTTTAGTGTTTGTGTAATATGTGTATGACGAGATACAGTAGTTTAGTGTAAGGAGTGTTAACAAAAAAGATGGTGGCAGGAGTTTGTTTGCTTTGACCACACTGTTGTTATGAGACAGAGGATTTCACTACGTCATCTGACTGGTTAATACCGCTAATATGCGGCGAGTGTGGGAGAACAGCTGTCATAACAGGCAAGACTAGTCCTGATCCGGCCAAACAGCTGGGGACTAAATTATTTAACTGTAAAAAGGTGTGTGTGTGTGTGTGTGTGTGTGTGTGAGTGAGAGAGAGAGAGAGAGAGGGTGACTTTGAGTGTGGGTCTTGGCTATCATCACTAATTATGTAAGAACAGCCTATAGATTTGACAGCTACTAGACAAGTTAACACAGATCATATATTGGCAAGCTACCCAAGTTTTATAGATTCGTAAAAATAGTTTGGTAATTCACAGAGACTTAAGTCGTGTTTACACATAGGCCACCATCAGGCATGCTTACAAACCTAAATGTGAACGTGGCCGATTTAGTCTACCAACTAATTAGGCTAGTCTTTTATGAAATTCATAGCCTGGCATCACTTCATATGACACAGACTGAAGTATTAAATACTGTAGATTGTTGTGAATAGACTAACTACCAAAAAGCCTATCACCGCAAACATAAGTTTATTATCCAGCGTCACTGCAAGTCTAAAACATAAATTCTTACGCAAGGGCGCATAACCCAAGTGCAAATAGGAATGAAATTCGAGCTTGAGGATTTGGATGCCAAAGATCTATTTCATTCACAAAATAGTGACAGCGCCACTAAGCCTGGTTAGTAGACAACAGAAGACTATATGTAACATTCAGCATTTGACCAGCACAATGCATAAACCAACGTTTAACTCTCTTCTGACTTTTAAAACTAGCAGTGCCATAGGCGCCATACCTGCGACTGGAGACGGCTTCCTCAGGACAACCCATCTGTTTCTCCACTGGTCATTGGAAGAAACCAAAATAGAAACACAAAAACAGTTATTTTGATATTTACCACGGTATTTTTCGACTTGAACATGCTCATGCTAAATTCCGTCCTCGATGTTTAGAGACCTTTTTCCCATCTCGAAGTTTAACTTGGCCCTCCACGACAACGGTATCCGTCATCTTCTGTCATGGTTCCTAACAGCTGTGTGCGGTCAGCGTCGCTGCTCAGCAAGAGTCTGAGTAGAGGGGGGTCACTTTCAAAATAACTTTAATAGCTGTCTTCACTGGTGGTGTACTCGGCCCACCACCCAAGCTCTCTCTCTCTCTCTCTCTCTCTCTGTCACACAAACACACGGCCAGGCGCCATCAACCCTCTACAGCTTAACCAGTTGTCAGCATGTGTCACTGTGTTTGTTTAAAAGGCACTAAATTGAATTAAACTTTAATGACTCAAAATTTGCCAGGTATTTCTGGAATCTGTCTCCTCTCTACTAATCCACACCATTCCTGTGGGCTAATGCATGTTAAGCTACACCAGGAACTTATTAAAAATGTTGTGTCATTCCATTACTTGAAGATTTACATTTTAAAAGACAATAAACCTGAATTACATTTGACTTTGACATGTGTGATACTGTCACCACTGACACCACACAGCTTGGGTGTCACTTTCCAGGACAACAGGCCGAGATTAGAGACTATTCTGAGTCTCTCTCCATGACATGCAATTATACATTATCTAGAGTAACTTGCTTACATGGGATACCTACATTGCTTAAGTGCACATTGTGACCATACACACATTGTTTACACATTGCTCACACATTGCAAGTCTGTGTGAACATCATGAAGTGCATTTTCATGTCCCAATAAAATAGCACTAACCCGTTTTTGTAGGTGCATCAAACTGAGTGTTAAATGTTGTGTTTTGTTTGTTGGGAGGCAGTCAGCGGAACATAGTACAACGGAATCACAGTGTGCCAAGAGACCATCAAATATTAATTTGACAAATGTGTGAGGGGGTACACAAAGCTCGGCAGCTCTGTGAGAAATGCCTCTGCACACCGAGACTGAGTCCTCGCCTTCTGTGCCATTTCCTTCTTTTGTTTGGAGCTGAATATTTATTCATGGCCTTGTCCTCTAATCTTCATTCAACATTTCTTTAATTGTCTTCTCACAGCCCACCCCCTCCACCCCCATCACCATGGCGCTGATCTACTGCCTGACTCCCACAGGCAAGAGCAAGGCAGTCAGAATCCGTTTCTAGTCCAGATGGCCAGTACAACCCAGCCAATGCTAAACGATCACCATTAACATTCAGTGTGAACAGCAGCAGTCCTCAAGCAAGTTTGTTAGTTTACTCCTCCTCAACAAAATCCAATTCAGACGCATCTTACAAGACGAGATGACATGATGTTTAATTTGTAAATAATGTTGTTTCATTTGTTCTCAAAATCCATGACTTTCAATTTGTAGTATCCTTACAGTCAACATTGTTCAACAAAATAATTTTCTGTCAGTGAAAAAAAATTCCAGCTGTATCAAAGAGTGCTAGCCAATGGTGTGAATTAAAACATTGTTACAAAATATTCAGCATGATGTGCAAATGGCTATGCTTGACAGGTTTATTTTCAGCATCAACAATCGCCTTAACAAAGACTGCAGGCTGTAAGAACTGCTCTTTGCACAGTAGCCAATTTATGAATAAGAAAATCAAGAACAAGTCCAGAAGACAAAAGAATGCTGATTGTGGTCACTGTAGTGGGCTGCCGTTGTTTTGCGTCCTTGATTGCCTCTAGACAAAGGTGGCCTTGGGCTTGCCCCTGTCAGCCTGGCTGTCCTGTTGGCCTGGGCCTGGCAGCGGCGAGGGCAGGTTGGAGGTCTGGTAAACTCCAGTCCTCGTACGGCTCCTGCGACCCTGCAGAGCCCCCACCACCCCTTCCAGCCCAGGGCCCAGCTCAACCTCTTTCTGCCTCCGACCCTGGGCCTCCGACTGGACGCGGTCCACGTCCAAGACACGGCTTGCCGATGAGGAGCTCTTCCTCGGTCGCTCGCGGGACCGAGTCCTGGGTGGGGGCGGAGGAGCTGCAGAGGCTGGAGGGGGAGGAGGAGGCACGGATGGCGCCCTCTTGTGCTGGGAGGATTTATAACCCCTGCTGCGCTCCTCCTGTCGACGCCTGTCTTTGCCTGTAGAGTGTGGGTTTGGAGGAAAACAAATCAACAAAGAGGTATTTGTCTGGATGTGTGTGCAAGGGTGTGTGAACCCATATGTTTGTGTGTGTGTGTTAGTGTGTATGTGTGTGTCCAAATTACTCGGGCATGTAATGTTATTGACTGAAGTTCAAAAACCCTTAATATGCACAAGAGTGTCTTATGTTTATGTTGATAGGCACTTGGCAGACACCTCATTTCATAAAGTATAAGCTTCAATTTTCTAACTGCATACACAAATACACACACACACACTTTCTCTCTCTCTCTCTCTCTCTCTCTTACACACACAGACATAGACACAGACACAGACACACACACACACACACCTCAAGGTCAGACTGTAGAGCAGACCTTGAGCCCACACACATGTCCACTTCACATGCCAGCTTACCCTTGAGAGCAGGCTGTGTAATTGACCAAACCATTTCCCAGCTGTGCATTTCATCTTGCAGCTTTGGCCAGCCTCTGGTCCACATCGATCGCATGGATGTTCAGAAAGCTTGCTAACAAAGGAGGGACTCTTGTTGTTGCTAAACTGCCTCTGTGAAGCCTTTCAGAGCAGGACATCTTAAGACTGTTTCTAAAGTCCATTTTCAAAGGTCCTTTCAGTCCTCAATTGTGCTTGAGTTCACACTCTGCTAGAGCTCAAGGCCTAGCCCAGAATTAGGGGCAGTATCCAAAAAAGGTGGGCAGAGTGGTCATTATAGCAATTTATTTTTGTTTGTTTCAGTCAGGCATCTGAACAACCACCACTCACTCTCTCCCTGGAGCCTGTTTTACATTGAATCCAGTGGTTCTTAACTAGACAGGCCCTGAGCCCCACGGTTTCCCATCACCAGTAAGTCTCCCGAATGTTTAAAGTAAATAGCACATACGTAATTCTACTTGCATAATAAGGATATGAACATGCCCAGGTCTGCTTCTTTGCTGTATCCAGGACACATCCGCATTACATATATAGTCAAGGGTCTGTCTGAGCATAGTGGGGCAGGAAGTATATGCACAGAACGGTCGCATGACATCACTCTACTGGAAGCAGACCACTGGGAAATGAGGGGAGTGTGTGTGTGTGTGTGTATGTGTGTGTGGATTCTACACTCAGAGTCATTAACATGCAGTGCCATCTACTGGAAGGACAAGGAGGGGTGAGTGTGTGTGTGTGTGAGAGAGAGAGAGGGTGATTGAGGAGAGATACAGGCGCCAGAGGTGAGACACATGACTGAGAGAGAAATTGTGTGTGTGTGTGTGTTGGAAGGGGGCTAAAGGGTAAAAGAGAGACCTCTACCCTGCTGTACTCTAACTCTCTCTCTCTCTCTCTCTCTCTCTCTCTCCACTGAGGGAGGGGGGTTGGCATTGACAGAGCAATCATGAGTTGGTAATTAAATCCTCAGTCTGATTCAGTGTTGCTAAGACAGATGAACTTGGCTCTTTACACGCAGGCGACCGCTCCATTCTTGTGGTGGCTGGTTGGTGTTGAAGTAGGCTAGCATTAAACCACTGTGGTGTTCTTGGACTGCTCCTCTCTGCATTGGTGCTGATTTATTTGCTACACTCATCCACCTTTTTCACCAAAGAGAGAAAAATTAAACTCCGCAATCTTGCATACAGATCAGCTGTTACTCTCCCTTTCTCATCCATATAAATATCTGCATTAGATTTAGTTAGGACTATAAATGCATTTCTTCAAGCATGTCCTTTGAACAGAGTGCACACCCATAATGATAAAATTAAATCTGTGTTGACACACGCCTTGTGAGACACACACACACACATGCACACACACACACACACACCTAGTGGGTTACCTAGTGGATGTTTTTTTTTATTTTTTTAAATATATATACAATTTTACAACCATAACTCACTGATATAGTCAAGGCCTGTAACAAAAGGCTGTGATATCCCAAGCAGTGGTTGAATGTAACAGACCGATAATCACCATAATCATCAGTTTCCTTCATTTCCTTCGGGAAAAATAACGTACTGTACCTATCTATCTATCTATTTATAGGCCTAGTGACTTTGACATTCTCAATACATCCTACTACTACTACTACTACTGCTAATAATAATAATAATGGTACCCCCATATTCCTCTTGAATACAGTACAACCCTTAATGCCACAGTTCAGTTCTCCATGCTGGTAGACTAGGTCCTCTCACACCTGCCCTCTCTGCATGAGGTGGACTATTGGCTTTTCTACATTTACAAAAAAAAATAATGTGACTCCCTAAGGAGACATAATTAGTTTCCTTCTGGGTTATATGTCAAAGGCGCAAAAGAAAATTAAGCACATCCGTTACTGTAATTTTTTAAAAAGCAAAAACAAGAGGAGAGAGAGAGAGAGAGAGAGAGAGAGAGAGAGAGAGAGAGAGAGAGAGAGAGAGAGAGAGATGAACATGCTATGATCACTGCTACATTTCTAATCACACTAGTGATTATGCCCCATTCATCTCCGGCCTCCCGCTATGCCCTGTAATAGTGATTGATGCCCTCATTCCTTTGACAAAGCACGAGTTCTGGACCCTTCTCACCGCTAAGTAATACCCAGAGTGCTTTCCAATAGCAATCCAGCTGCTTTGAGCAGCGCGCCACAGACTTGAAGGGGCTAATAGGCAGGACTTGGAGCTAAACATCCTTTGATAATGTGGAGTAATTGCTTCTTGTGATGTCCATGTTTCGTGCGGACACAGAACGCAAGGGTCTCGGGTCCATGCCCATTTACAACAGCCTGCTGGGCCTGGTGGGAATTTGTACACTGCTAACCAAATAACATCTGGAATTGTCAGATCATCACTTGAGTAGCTTGTGTGTGTAGGCACTGTCATTAGGAAAATGTTTGAGAATAGATGGTCTGGTTCACTCTGATGTGAGACGGCAAACAACATGGAGATTTTGCCGTGGCCACTAGGGGGGGCTCAGGCAAGATACTTTCTAGGATGGAGGCTTTAGCGCAAGATTGCTTAGGAGAACATGACATTCATTCAGCCCTCATTCATTCATTCAATTATTACTGAAGAGATTCCAGTCTAGACCTGCTTTAAAAAATGACACATTAGAAAATTAAAATTAAGCAATTTAAAATTTCTACGTAGCTATCTTCCATGGCTTACTTGATCTGTTGCTTTCAGGCTTTCCCGGCACATCTCAATGATGTCATCCCCCCAGCCTGTGCCCCCACCTTCATCAATAGATCCGTGTGCCTCTGCACTCTCCTCAGGCTCCAGGAGCTAAATTAAAGCCCTTGCCTAAGCAGACTATTTATAATTCAGGCATGTTTAACTTTCAGCTTCTGGAATCCTACTTATGATACTCAGAGTCTTGCTGTTAGATCAGACATTTCCAGGCTGCATGTCTGTAACACACCTGCAGCAGTAGTGAAGATGGTCAGGTCCCATACATGCATCTCTAAAGTATGAAACGGCTCCGGGAGAGACTACAGACTTGTCTGGGAGAAACAGATATGGGAGCCTCCAGACAAATCAGGCTGTGTTTATAGCTCTGTCATTTACACAGCAAATAGGCAACACATTTTTAATAATCTTAGAGATGATGGAGTCAGGGCTGGAATGCAACCAAAAAAATGGCATTTTTTTGCCAAGGCAGCCCATCATGATTTATTATTTATTTATTTATTATATATATCTTATATATACCTTCTTTTCATTCAGGCCACTAAATCAATCTGAAGTTTACCATGCATTATGCACCTCTAAATGTATGAAAAGCTCT
>JASCQY010000080.1:9849553-9860423 GCA_030264315.1 Sardinella tawilis | reverse complement strand
TAAAATAATTAAAAAATATATAGCTCTGTCTTTTGGTCAGTCCCTGCTTGTCCCTCGAGGGTGCACAGTATAAAGCTAAAATGTCACTCTCCTAATGTTGACACTTTTCTTCAGTGCCTGTTTGACAAATCGCTACTTTTAGAAGTGCCCTTACGTTCAGCGTCATCTGCCAAGACTGTTAAAACCCAGCTAATCAGCTGACGGGATTAATGGTTTAGTTCACAAAACACAATGCTTATCTTCAGTCACAGCCAAGTATAGGCACGACCTAACATTATGGATGGATGAACTGCGTAATTGAAAAAAAAAAAAAGTAAACACATGTTGCAATTGTATAGGGCTTATTATAACTACTGACATACAGTAGTTCCCAATAGATCATATGAATATATAACAAAGCATGGACAAGAAAAAAATAACAAAACACTTTAAAATCTTTGTTACTTCAGCCAATTTAATTACTCAAGTTTTACTTCACATTGCTAAATTAAGTCATTATTATACAAAAACAATCATCTGTTTGTATGCATTTGCTTGCTTAGAGGGCTCTGGAGCTGGCCATGTTGATGATCTGAACTCAGGTTTTTTTTCTCATAATCCCCTTTAGCGTGTTCAGGAAGCGGACCCCAAACAGACAGTTAAGAGGCAAAACATGTCTGTGCCATCGTGGCCTCCCTGTGCGCCTTAAGCTCCGGCGTCTCTGGGAGACGGACACATCTGCTCCCAGCTAATGCAGACAGATGGAGAGAGTTGGGGGTCAGTAGGTCAGTGCCAACTTCCTGTCTTCCTTAGGCAAGACCAGAGGAATGCATGAAGCTATTTGTCCACAATTTCTCTAAAAATGATGAAGTCTAACTGCCGAAGAGAGAGAGAGAGAGAAAGGGACCCGACCAAGTGCTCTGGTGCTGTGCTAAACCCATCAGCATGTGCTGGCCCCCACATACCCCCCCCCCCCCCCCCGCCTGTCCCTAGCTGCTTGCTTATTATGCGCAGCAGAGGTCAAGGCTCCATGTCCAGGAGTTTCTAAAGGAAAGGCATCCAAGCACCCCGCTCACTAGGCATGCAATAACAGATTAGAAAAAACTTTTGCCTCGTATCATTTATGCTTTCTTAGCTCCCCTTGGTCAATAGAATGCCTTGAAATCCAAAGATTTAATTTAGCTTTTTGTTTTTAATAACCAGAAAATGAAACAGGGTTTGGAAGCAGTTACTAAACAATTCTGTCATCACTGTTTTATTGTGTAAATACATCATTTGGAAAGGTACGTTGACCATAATCAAAACGGACCAAAATCAAAACAGTTAGCAGTGTGTTAAGCCTGCCCAACAGAGGCAAGTGTGGTTCATATGGATACATTTTACACAAGTGTGAATTTGAAATGTACTGGTATAACCACTGTTCACATGTTTGAGCCTTGTTTCAAAGTGTGTGTGTGTGTGTGAGAGAGTGTGTGAGAGAGAGACACAGAGAGAGACAGAGAGAGAGAGAGAGAGAGAGAGAGAGAGAGAGCTTTCATAAAGGTCTGTAAACACTGAAATGCTGACATGTATAGTGTGTGCGGCTGCAGAGAGGGCTTGACAGACGGGACAAAACTTTGCCATTCACCTCCTCTGCTAGCATACACCTGCGATTTGTCAACGCTTGCTCGACGCATCCCCCCGTTATATGCACTTGACTATAGCATTAAGCTGAGTGCATTGGTACCATGACTTCTCCAAGTCATTCTACTTCAGTGCTGAAGAAATTTTGCAAGACTAGTCAGACAGGAGCAGCATGCCACTGGTTAATATGTACACCACCAAACCGCTGACTAAGGCTTCATGTACTTACAGCGCTCAACACATCTCTTTCCACTGAGCATTTAAACATAGAATTATAAAATGTCATTTATTGTGGATTTCTTTTGTAATTATTACAGTTCAGTAGTGCTCAGACAGTTCTCCATTACGAGAAGGTTCTTGTCAAATGAATAAAGAAGCATATGTGACACAGGCTTATTAAAAATAAAAAAAAGACAGAAAACGGTGGGCACTCGAGAGGTTAGCGTCCACGATGCTGTGTGTGCGACAGATAGTAGCAACAGGACATCCGGATGGCCCATATTCCTCGCCTAAGCACATATCCCTTCACATTTCGCTCGCTTTTGTCTTCCTTCACACGTTTTACACAATATAGATACATCCTCCATTAAAATAGAACTTCTAGTCATTTAGGGGATCAATAATAATCACATCTCCTGTCCTGAGATTTAAAAACAGTCACACTATACAAGGCTGTTGCCTTAATGGACAAATAACTTGTTGCAACATGCTCAACAAAAAGAATGTCCACCATGACAATACAATCAATAGAGAAACAAAAGTATGGTTATTATGGCTTTTACCAAACCTATTACCTTTCTGATGCTTGTTCTTTTTCATTACACTCCTTCATGGGCAGTCCAGTATTGATGAGAGACCAAAATAATAATAAAAAAGGAACCAGTGAAGATTTCCACAGAAGACGGTGAAAGATCCCACCCCCCCTTTGGAAGAAAGGCCCCTAGAGATCACTCCTGAATACTCTGTAACAAAAACGGCACCAAAAAAATAGAAGTATTGACCACATCTTACTTTTAAATATACTACATCCTTTGTCTTATTTCTTTTTTTTTCTTTTTTGTAATAACGCCATGGCTCACACATACTTTCTTCAGGAGAGGATATACATACAAATTAAGTTATAATATTTTCTGTTCAGTGTTCAAGTGCTGGAGGACAAATCCACAGAGCAATGCAACATTCGTGCAAAATAATAATAATTATAATCATCATCATCATAATAAAGGAATGTTATTTTTTTTCTTTTCAGACAGACAGAAAGGGATTGGTATGGCAGAGAGAAAGACAGTTTGAAGTGTAAGTCAATGTTAGCCCCGCCTCATGGCCGAGGGAGACGAGCGGGGTGAATTCTGATGAGGGAGTGGAGAAGGCCAGGGATTGAGATGTTTCTGAGGCTATCTGTCAGGGAGGCCTTTGTCAGTTGAATGGTCATTTCTGCAGCCTCTGCCAAAGACCTGCTGGCTGCCTGGCAGGCCTGGAGGTGGTGAAGGCCTTAGTCAGACCCTGTTGCTTGGACACAAGTCCAGAACTTTCTAAGAGAGGTGCATCGGACACAATAGTAGAGAGATGTGTTTTCATGCAAAGAAAGCCGACCACGATCGACACGATTAAACAACTCGATGTGCTGTTTCCGCCATAATGCTCTCAGCTACCAGAGGGACTTAAGTATCACTTGGTTTGCTCTGTGTCAAGTCGCTCTACCGCAAGGAGCACCGCGGCAAAGAAGGCTACCTCACACAAGCAACTAAACAAAACTCCTTGAGGGGCTGTGGTCTTGGGACTTGTGGACACTGGAGACCCCCATCTGCCCTATGCACTGAGGGGATGAGGGAGGCGTTAGAGGGAGGCGTTGTGGTGTAATGATGACACTGGAGGCGGAGGACACACACAGACGCACGCACGGGGCAGTGTGTCTCCTGTGCGGAGCAGCGCCGGTGGGCCGGCTGGGCTGCCTCAGAGCGGAGTGTCCTGGTGGATGCTCTGGAGGCAGCACAGCAGCTGGTGGTAGGGGCTGCCGGGCGACGCCACCATCTCGAAGACGGACTGGAAGGCGCGGCGGTCCAGCTCCTCGTCGATCTGGTGGCGGTAGAAATCCATGGCCACCAGACAGAAGAGGCTGACGTCCACCGTGTCCGACCTGCCCATGCGGCTGACCACGTGAGGCAGGCTGGGAAGGCAGGAGGTCAAGGACAACAACCATACAGTACAGTATGTCTGATCATGTACGTACAGTATACAGTATACAGTATATACTGGGTCTGCTAGACTGTAAATCAACAGGATGTACAGGATTCTGAATGTGTGTTTGAGCAATAGTGTGTGTGTGTGTCTGGGTTTTGTTCATGCATGCATGCGTGCGTGTGTGTGTGTGTGTGTGTGCATAAACACTGATTAAATCATAAAAGTCGTACATCAAGTGGCAGATGAGAGAGGGCTGCAAGTAGGGGTAAGGATACAGAGCGGAGATCCATTGGCTGGTGGAGGCGCTGACGAAGAAGCAGGTCAGGCTCCACATGGCCATGGCCACGGGGGTGCGCTGGGTGAAGTTGGACAGGGACAGCAACACCCAGTCGCGCACCATGGACGACTGACCAGTGGCGTGCAGCGTCTGGAACACCTGCAGCAAAGGCAAGAGAGGGGGTCAGACCGGGCAGCTCATCAGCCGCCCCTACGCAAAGAGACAAGCTACACCTACAGCCATCTCTAAGCTACAGTAGGAGCTAAGCTACACCTACAGCCATCTCTAAGCTAGGAGCTAAGCTACACCTCCAGCCATTTCTAAGCAAGGAGCTAAGCTAAACTTACAGTCATCTCTAAGCTAGGAGCTAAGCTAAATTTACCATCATCTCTAAGGTAGGAGCTTAGCTAAACCTATAGCCATCTCTAAGCTAGGAGCCAAGCTAAACCTACAGCCATCTCCAAGCTAAGAGCTAAGCTAAACCTACAGTGCAGTTCAGCCATCTCTAAGCTAGGAGCTAACAAACATGCCTGATTCATGGAGAACTGAATTCACATTCAATGTCTGTAATTCAACTTGCCTGACATGTTTTTTTGGAACTAGACTTGAGCATCTGGCTACACCTCCAGCTGTTTCTAAGCAAGGCGATAAGCTAAACCTATAGCCATCTCTAAGCTAGAAGCTAAGCTATACCTATAGCCATTGCTAAGCTGCTTTTTGCTTTTTTTAATACACATCAACACAATGCAGGTTGTACACCAGTGTATACAAGTGTGAATGCCCCGTGAAAAATCAATTGGAATTTCCCCATACGAAGTGCCAGTCACCTTATAGACCACTGTGGCCATGAACTGGGGGTAAGGCTGCTGATTGGACAGGAACTCTCCGATGACCTTGTTCATGACATCCTGCGGGGGAAAGAAGTCGTCTAGGAACTGGGGGAGAATCCGCGCCACCACACGAGCCTCACATGGGAAGCCTTTACGGATCCTGACAGAACACCACCACCACAGCAGCAACAGATCAGCACCTTTCTGATGTCGGCTTTCCACTTAACGTGGCTTGCTTAGTAGTTACAGTATAGTAATAAATATTGTGTACTTTCAATCTACTAGTGTCTGAAACTTACTAGCACAGATACTTAATATGCTTAAAACTCTAGATTCGAGTGAATGGCTTGAAGTTCACGTATAGTAGTCACCTGTCAAAGAGCACAGAGACACGCTCCATAGCAACAATGACTGTCTCACTATCCGTGGCAGTTGGGTCGCCATCGCCAGGGTGACCAGGGTTGGTCTTCTCCTTTCCTGGAAAAAAACCCAAAATACCCAACTGTCAATACACGACTTTATAGTGCATGACATAAATCACAATGCAAAAAGCATCATTACTACCCAACTGAGAACTTTGACAAATCAAAGCTAGCAGCTGCTTAGTAATAATTGTCTAATATGCTGCGATTCAAAGAAAAAAATACTACTCCTTACAACACTTTTGTCTTTGTGTCACAGAAATAAGTCAAATCTCACTGAATTTGGATCCATTTCTCCTATCCTACCCTTTTTTAAAGATCTTAAATTAAACTTTAGATACCAACTTTAGATTGGCTGTAAATGAAAATTATTTCTTTGGACTTTTAATGAATTTACATATTTACAAGGTCCTCCTAAATTCCGATTCATTTTGAGAGTTGTAAGAAGCAATACTTTACTTTGGAAATAATTCTGGGTTACTGAGAAACCCTGGCAAAGTTTTATGCAGCTTTATATTCAAATGCACTGGGGCTCACACACTGTTTCTGTTAGCCTTACCAGACCAGTCCACAACCAGGTCAGGTTTTGCAGTTAGAGTGTTAGCTACTGTGCAAGTTGCTTGCTAATATTCTAGTTAGCATTAGCCTTACCAGACCAGTCGACAACCGGATCAGATTTTGTCGTAACGAGTGTTAGCTACTGTGCTAGCTGCACGCCAGCGTTCTAGCTAGCTAGCGTGGCGGATGTTAGTAAGGAGAAGTCTATCTGAAACGTAGCCTGCCTGCGTCGTCCGGGTCACCTGTGTACATGCAGGTGAGCATGAGGCCCAGGGCGGCCATGGCGCGGTGGGGGCTGGGCATGTTGACCCGCTCCACGCTGAGCTTGACCAGCGTCTCTGCGTCCACACGCGACAGCTGCTCCGACAGCAGCAGCCGCTCCAGCCCCCGCAGCACGCAGTGGTAGATGACTGACGGGGTGGCCTCCTCGCTGGCCGACAGCATCACCCCACACAGCTACAGGCCAGAGAGAGAGAGAGAGAGAGAGAGAGAGAGAGAGAGAGAATGAGAAAAAGAGAGAAAGGGGGAAAGAGATACAGAGAAGGAGAGCACAAGAATGACAGAAACAGAGGGAGGAAGAGCAAGAGAGAGTGCGAAAAAACAGAGCGAGAGAGAAAGAGAACAAGAGTGACAGAAGCCGATAGAGGAAGAGTGCAAGGGCAAAAGAATGATAGATAGATAGATAGATAGATAGATAGATAGATAGATAGATAGATAGATAGATAGATAGACAGATAGACAGACAGACAGACAGTAGGAGCGAGACCAAAATAGAGGGAGAGAGAGAGGACAGCAGGCACCCATAATAGCGTTTCATGGAAAGCAGGAAGATTATAATCAGTCGTGTACAGCACGTCCGGTTGGTTTTTCCTCTCATACTGGACATCTTACACTCATGGAACAAGAGCCACCAGAGAGACAGTTTACAAAAACAGGCCATTCTGGTCCTGCTGGAGACGAGTGTTTTTCAAAATGAAGTTTTGAACAGGAAGCAAAGAGAAACAAACAGCCCACCCACCTGGATGATGCCAGCGTTGAACTCTGACCCCACGTCCAGAGGGTAGTTCTCCATCATGTAGAACGCCACCGCACACATCACCAACACGTGCTGTTGGTTATGAAGACTAACACAACTGACACACACACACACACACACACACACACACACACACACACACACACACACACAAGCATGTCAGACCAAAGGGCAACCAAAGGGGCAGCTAAGGTAAACAGTACAGCATGACTCGGCACAAATGCAGCTTGACCAGCTCATATAACTAAAATGACAGAACATAAATCAGACATCTCCGCATCTGGGACACAACAACACTCCAAAGCGGACATGAGGAGTTGGAGTGTGAGTGTGTGTGTGTGTGTGTATGTGTGGGTGTGTGTGTGTGTGTGTGTGGGTTTAGGGGCCTTGTGACATTCAGGAGAGGCGTTCCTCTCCAGTCAACCCTGAACACACGGCGCCTCAGATCTCAGTCAGGCGAACCAGTGGGAGGCCTCACACGCACCACCCCCATTGAAGTCACTGGGAGAGGGGCTTGGAACAAGGGGCGTGAGGCCCCCCCAGTGTGTGTGTGTGTGTGTGTGTGTGAGTGAGAGAGAGAGAGAGAGAGAGTGAAAGTGAAAGTGAGAGCATGAGTGTATGTATGTGTGTATATGTGAGTGTACCGTATGTGTGTGATAATGTGTGTGTGTGTGAGTGTAAGTGAGAGCATAAGTGTATCTGTGTGCGATAATGTGAGATAATGTGTGTGTGTGTGTGTGTGAGAGTGTGTGTGTATGTATGTGAGTGTGTGTCATTAGCCTGTTCCCAGGGGTCTGAGGCCGCCTCAGAGGGCCTCCAGCCAATGGGGGTTCTTTCATTAAGGGCCGACACCTGCTCTCCGCTCACATCTCCTATTCCTTCAACACAACGCCCTAATGAGCACTGTGTGTGTGTGTGTGTGTGTGTGTGTGTGTGTGTGTGTGTTTGTTTGGATGGGTGGATGGGTGGGTGGATGGGTGGGTGATTGCAAATGGTGGAAGCCATTCAACAACTCATAAGTAATACAATTCCATGTCTAAAACAAATGATGCGTTTTTTAGTGCGTGCGTGCGTGCACACACACAGCTAATTTTGTTTACTAATGTCTAGCTCTATAGATTTAGCAAATATTAGCTTTTCTGTGTGCAGCCCTCGACTGTTTAATGTGTGAATACAGAAAGATCAAACTGACTTTGCAAACACAGCATTTGAGTATCTTTATCTGCAATCTATAATATTTGTGTGTGCTGGATAATTATGGTGTCACAAAGAAGGAGCAGTGAATCCGGCTGGTGTGTGTGTGTGTGTGTGTGTGTGTGTGTGTGTGTGTGTGAGTGTGTGTGAGTGTGTGTGTGTGTACTGTATATCCCATGTATTTCAAGTTTTGCATGTGTGTGTATGTACAGTATAGTATTGTTTTTGGCGGCCTGTTTTAATTTTAGTTTTAGTCTGGTCTTTGCATGAAGCTTTCATTTTGGTTTTTATTAGTCTTAGTCATGGCATACTCTTTTTAGTCTAGTCTAGTTTTAGTCGACTAAGTCTGAGCATTTTTGTCTTATTTTGGTCAGAATTGTCCATGATAAGTTTTAGTCTAGTTTTAGTCAATGAAAACTTATGACATCTAGTTTTAGTCAGTGTTTTAGGAGGATATTTTATGACTTCACAATTTGCAAAAAATATATGTAGGCCTACTGGCCTATAATCTCTAGGGCTACTAGCATGCTAGCCAGGTTCCTTAACCGCTGTGCCACCACCACGCACAAGCAGTGGTGCAGACATGACAGGGGCTAAAACAAAAACTGATTGAGAAAGGTATCTACTTGAAACATGCTCCATGTGTTGGTAATAACATGCTTGTTTGGGGTGGAAAGGTCAATAGAATTCAGTTTGCCTATCTTTTAGTTTTGCGTCAGGTCATGTTGTAAGCTCATGGGCCACCAGCTGCACTTTGCAGTCAGCAGAATTTTCATTCTTTGATCAATTTGATTTTGATCATTCTCGCGAACCGTTCATCATAGAAACTAGCGACTAGCACTGTTTGAAAGGTTAGGTGGTGCAGTTTCATGTGATGTGCGTGTGGTGTCGGTGTGATGAATATTCAGCGAGCAATGTGAGCACAAACACTGGGTGTGCCAAATCGGGGTCAACGTGCTATTGCGTCGCCTGCGTCTGCGAAACCGACACAGAGGGGAAAAACAAGAACATGCGATTTGACCAGAGCAGACGTCTAGTCCTGTTTAGTCAACGAAAATGAAGTGAAAATTTTAGCATAATTTTTATTTTGGAAAACATATTTCGTCTCGTTTTTATTCGTCAACAATAATGCATGATGTATTTAGTTATAGTTATTGTCACATGCCCAGCATTTTTGTGAGTCTTGTCTCGTTTCAGTCACCTGAAAAAGACTTGTTGACGATATTTCCTCATAGTTTTTGTTGACAAAAACAACACTAGTACAGTATACTGTATATATGTGTGTATGTGTGTGTGTGCGTGTGTGTGTGTGTGTGTCCAGTACTCACTGTGCTAGTCCTCTGAGGTTGGAGAGCAGGTATTCGCTGACGGTGGGGATGAGCTGTCGAGCGGTGTCGTCCAGCAGGTCACACTCCAGCACGTAGAGGACGCCGTGCAGCGCCCCAATCCGACTGGGCAGGTGTGTGCTCCGCAGGGTCGTCTCCAGCAGCCGACACACAGGCTCTGCTGTGGCCTTATCCTACACACACACACACACACACACACACACACCAAAGATAGACTTACACCACCATTCATAATGACTATGCCCCACTTGAAGCAGCTATGGCCTCTATACCTCCAACTTTAACCACACTTAGCAAGAGACACACACACACACACACACACACACACACACACACACACACACACCATGCCCAGCACGGCGGCGGCCTTGCAGATGGCTGGCACGAGGTACTGGTTGAGGATCTCATCCTCAGGGGGGTGAACTCTCTGAAGCTCCATCAGTGTGGAGAACATCATGTCAAACTGGTTCCTCTCTGTGAACAGGTCCGACACCGCCAGCAGCTGGGGGAGAGAGAGAGAGAGAGAGGGACAGAGAGAGAGAGAGAGGGGAGAGGGATAGGGAGAAAGAGAAAGAGGGAGAGGGAGAGAGAGAGGAGTATACATGTGTGTAAGACGTGAGTGGAGATTGCGAGATGTGAGATTGTTTCAGAGAACAAGAGAAATTTGTGAAGGTCAACCCTGAAAACACACACATAGCCACACACACACAAACACACATGTACGTACCGATCGCACCACCTCACTGATGAGGATGACAGGGGTTTTACGGTTGCTGGGGCTCCCAGGCAGGATCCACTGGCTGTAGAGCTCCAGGAGGAACTGGGAGCAGGAGTGGATGTCTACCCCAGCACGGTGCTTCCTGTGGTGGGCAACACAGACAGAGAGTTGGCCTTGGCTGGCCTGGAGGTGCTGAACTAGGAGACGGTTCATGACTGTGCTGTGCTGTGTGTGTGTGTACCTTGCTTCTGACATTTAGGACTTCACAGGTACATTAAGCATGAGAAGGATTGATCTGTTAAGGACACAGCTGTGCACTGGGGAGTATACTGTAGGTGTCTGTATAGGTGAGTAGGTCTAGTTATGAGTGTGTGTGTGTGTGTGTGTGTGTGTGTATGTGTGTGTGTGTGTGTGTTCTCGGATGCCTACATTTGTGAACATGGGTGAATGTGTGTATGTACGCAAGTTTGTGTGTGGGTTGTGTCCATGCGTGTGCGTATGTGTGTGTATGAGTGAGTGAGTGACCTTGATGGGAGAGGTTTTGTGTGAATGAGCATGCGCTTTTGTGTGTGTGTGTGTGTGTGTGTGTGTGTGTGAGTGAGTGAGAGTCCTTGATGGGAGAGGTTTTGTGTGAATGAGCATGTGCTTTTGTGTGTGTGTGTGTGTTTGTGTGTGTGTGTGTGAGAGAGAGGGTAAGTGAGAATGA
>JASCQY010000080.1:9807484-9817927 GCA_030264315.1 Sardinella tawilis | reverse complement strand
TTGATAGCTCCAATGACCAACGAGAATGTGAATCTAGCTTGTTTGAAACAGGATTGGAGCTCTTAGACAGGGCTTTTGTTTTTCAGCATCACGTTGCCGAAATCCTGAACGCTGGTCAGCCTGCACTAGATCTGTACAACATACGTGTAGAGTGAGAGCTGGGAGCGAACAATAGGGAACCATTGAAGGTTTTTTTGTTAGATCTGTGAAGGGTAATAGAAAAAACCCAGCAGTAGGCTACTTCGCATATTTCTTGATATGAGCGCCGCACATTAGCCATCTAAAGAAAATGAACGTCCAGGATACTCTTGTCACTTTTGAACCACAAGTCTATACAGATTTGCCCTGTAGCATTTCAAAGCACATACTGTTCATATGTTCACAATCTGAATTCCTTATCTAACATAATGGTTTGATCAAGCACATGGGGTGAAAATATCCTGGTAGACCAAAAAAGTTTAGGCCTGCCTGCCATAATATACATGCACACCAAGTTTCATGAGTCGGTCTCCCCAAAATTGAAATTGTCTTCTCAAAAAAAAAAAAAAAAAAATTGTCTCTCAAGTCATATATATTACACTTGGGTAGCTGAAGGCTCAATGAAGATTCAAAGCACCCTGTGTTTCAATGACCCAGGAAGCACTGAGAGAAAAGAGAAGAAGAAAAGCAACCCATTTTACCATTCTGGGCCCCTCGTTGGGTGGCGCTTGACCAAACATGGCTGTTTAAGGGCTGGTTGGATAAAGCTCCTTGGGACCTATGTGCCACTAAAATTTCATCACCTGGGCCCTACAGTTCAGGATAATCAAATCTGCTATGCCATCTGTCAATAGGTGGTGCTACAGCACACACGGGTGCATGGGCTTCTCTGATGTGGCACCTTGAGACTTGCATAACACTGAAACTTTACTTTCAGTTCAGGTGCTATACAGTTATAGCTGAACTTAAGTTCTCAAATTATTCCACAAAAACTGTCCAACCAACTTGTCGTCTGGGGGTCTCCGGCAGTGTCTCCGGTGTTTCAGTGTGTTGGGAATTGCGGGTGAAAATTTGCTCACAAGAAAAATGAGCAATAGGCGTCACTATACCACACATGGGTGTATGAGGTCTCGTTTAATGGGGAGATCTGCTTATAACGGAAATTTGGTTGGCTCAGGTGCTACGGCTCTCGAATTATACCACAGAAACTGTGTCCGGCCAAGCTGTGTCAACGCTATGGGCCTAATAGGTCTAATGGGCCTAATACCTACATGCCCGTTCCTGTACTCAGCAGATGACCCTCCTGGAGACAATTCCCAGAACCAAACACTGTCACTTGGGACCCCTCAATGGTGTAAAATAATTATCCTAGAATGATTAAACAGACTGAGGTTTGATGACCCTCATGCATTTGATTGAATCTCGGCCTCTTTAAAGGCTGTCTCTCATTTTTTGTGTCTTCTTTGCATCCTTGTTCTCCTTTATGTGAAATACCCTCCCCTCTGGCTGATGTCTCCAAGTGACATGAATGCGTGACATGAATGACCCTTCACCTGGAGTTTCCTCTGAATCGGATGAAGAGCACAAGACAGTAAAAAAAGAGTGGCAACACTAAAATGCATTTTTAAAATCTAATCTAATTGGAAATATGCATTGACACATACAGCACGTATGACATAGCCTGGGCTTACCCATACTTCCTGTGGCACTGCACAAAATTTCACGTCCAATTCAGTCTGGATAAGCAGCCTATTTACTGCATTTCCTGTCCCAGAATTTCAGGCACCAATGAGAAGCAAGCTTTTACTCCAGGGTGAAGGAGGCGGGCTTAACAACTTTGCATTAGATTTTTCCTCTCAGAAGTCGGATAGTATGTGAGGTTGGTCAGACTGAGCTTGATGAGCTTTTGTCGCGAAAGCCAGACTACATATAATACACATTGTACTGTATTAATTATTGGCTCCATATATTTTCATACATAGATATTAATTGTACAAGCGCCTCCCCTCACATCAGGTGGCTTTTTGATGATCACTTTTTCAAGTCTGCTTCCACCTGCACTGACTAGGAGAAAACTCTAGGTGGCATGTGTGAGCTTTTATCTTTTGAATGTAAGAGGGCTGAATTCACCTGCTCTGCAAAGGCAGATTCTATTTGGTCTTCCAGTTGTCTCTGAAGAAGCCACCTCACAATGGAGAGAATGATTCACCGACTACTTCAGTCAAGCACTGCCTCTCCATGGGATTCCTGGTGCAGGATTCCAGGTCTGTGTGATGCTTGAGGCAGTTGGCTACTTCTGTGCATCATAGGACATTCACCATGAGATGGGAATATGTTCATTTGCTGCCTTCTTTTGCATTCTCTGCCATAGAAGGAAAACCAATGTGTGACACTGACACGCACTGAAACACCGGAGTCTCGTTGCTGGTTCATGGGATCTGAACTGCTGAAACATGGTCATGTTCCACTTACACTATTGGTCACACAGACTACCATCTGATCTATAACTGTGATGATCATTGTTGACGGTTGTTGAGTGCGAGAGCCACTCATTCCCAGTGTCAGCAGACAGTGACCCCAAACCTTTCAGTGGCATTGCGTTTGAACAAAGGGGTTGATCAGGTATCATGTTCTGCTTCAAGTGAAATATTGGCTCCTCCTATATGCCAAAATGCCACAACTCCGACAATGTTGTTGGGTTCCATATGGTCCCAGTTCCTTTACCTTAACTGGTCCAAACGACCACCATCCAGCGACCACCTCCTGCTCTGTATGTCATTATAAAAGCCGATCCAGATCCTACTGTGAGATTTGTGAGAGAATTAGAATCACAGTCTCAGGACCACCCTCAAGATCAATTGGGTATCATTCCTTTAGATTCATTCATTTGGTATTCTGTGCATTTTGCATACAGAAAAGAGCAGACACTTACTAGTTGCAGTAAGAGTAAGTAGGCCTACTGTAGGCCTACTTGTGCAAGAGATATCAGAGAACACAGGCCCAGTATCCAAGCGGCAGCTAAAATTTACTGAATGAAGCTTTGGAAAATAAAACTGCCAGACTTTTGTGACCCATTCGGTTAGTATTAGGTGCCACTTCGTTATTTGGTTTATGTCGTGTCAGATTTTTTCCTTTTTGCCAACAGACAGCAATCGGTGACCTTGAACAACAGGGCTATTGATTGACCCACCCTGTATTTCTCCTTTACATCACAACCATCTATGGAAAAATGCTACAGACGCTAACACACAGTAAATAGTGGTTCGTGTGTGTGGGAAATAAAGACACAGCGTTCTTGTTCTCCTTTTGTACAAACGGCAGTGTATTATTTCATAATTACAAATGTCAGATATGGTACAACACCCAGTGAAAGAACAAGAAGAACATCAACTGCAGTGGTTGAGACATGACTGTACAACTACAAAATAAAAATCCAACCGCTTTCCTTGTGTAGATATGGGTATATCATCCAACAATTCTGAAATGTTGGTGCCAGATATTTGTTTACAGACAAGGAACCTGAATTGTACAACCAATACATGCTTGATAAATTCAACTTTTTCATCATCATCTTCATCTTTTTCATCATCATCTTTTTTCATCATCATCTTCATAATTTTAACAGACATTAAAATACACTTTGTGCACACATTCAAACGGGTATAAAGCCAGACTTCCTTGCTGACAAAATGTGAGGACAAGAATAAGCTGATGTAGTCTGTGGGAGGGGAGAACAGATATGACACAGACAGAAGCTGATCATTGGCACATATGTTTCAAAGGCTAAATTTCATGTCTTCTTATAAACAGTGATGATATTATTCCCTTTGTTGATGCTTTTGACTTTGAGGGAAGCAATTTACAAAATGATAATAACAGAAAAAAAACCTGAGAACTATTCTCATCTTGGTAATGCAATGTTTGTGAAGCTAACCGCTGGGAAGTGAAGGACAGAGGGGGTTTGTTTCCACTACAGCGTTGTGAAGGATGATGTGACAATGGAGAGAGTCATGAGTGACAGCAAGTCAGGCCACTCTGCAGACAACAGAGGGGTTGTGAGATAGAGCAAGGGCATAGAGCAGCATTAGCTACTAAATAGGTGGACATGGGATGCTGGACACCACAATGGTTGGATCTTAAAGCTCAATTGGGATTCTTTGTGAAGTTCACATGAAGTTGGTGTTTTTGTTGTTTTTATCTTTGTATATACACTCACACACACGCACACACACACACACACACCTTCCCTCAGACAGTCACACCATGCCTCTCTCATAAGCGAAAACTTCCTATGAACATTGTGAAAGCACATAGAGATTTTCACAGAACCAAATGCACGTGTGGCTTTTGAACGTGATTTTGGGAGGGAGTCGTGGGGAGACTTCCAGAAAGAGGACGTGCGCTCCTCAATGACACCAGAACTTCCAGCACTCTTCAACAGCTTACTCCAGACCAGCCGTCTCCGTCGCCACGCAGCTTTTATGTACAAGCGAGGCAACAGCAGAGCCCTAGTGAGGGCCCAGAGTCCTCCGAGTTGGTTGACATGAATACAGTACAACATGCACACATGATTAAACTAGAGTAAGAAAAACAGGTTATAAATGTCTGATTTTTCACAGCATTAAAATTAGAATACATAGACATTTCCAAAAGAAAATAAAAAAAACCCAAATAAAATATTTAATCCAAGTAAGTTAAGCATTTGCGTGAGTTGTCATGCTCATGAGTGATAACTTCCTGCTTTGGAAGAAGCTTCGACAATTTAGAGTTCACCTTCCAACTTCCATTTGAACCACCTAATGAATATGAATGGCCAGGCTTAGGGAATGGTAGATTCACTTGAGCACGCGCCATTGCATTTATTTCAAGAAAAACATTAACATTGGGATTATAACCTCACACACATCCTTCCCTCTACATTTCTCAAAACTATAGTAGCGACTTAGACTGGCTTTCCCAAAACGTTCGTAGTGCTAGGTAGTTCTTAAGGTATAGCAAATGGCATACATTAAGAACTACTTAGCACAAAGAAGGTTTTTGGAAACCCAGTCTTAGTCGCTTGGCATTGGGCACTTTCATTGCCACCAGCAACATTGCTAACTTAGTAAGTTGGTAGGGAAATGCACCCCCGATTAGTCTGTGTGCTGTAGGTGACTAAAATAGGCGCTATAGGCCTTTGTCTTCATCCCTCAGGGGCACTACATGCTTGGTGAGTGGCCTCACTGACACAGGCCTCCACCTCAACACCGTTACGGCCCCACGAGGGGGACAGAGGCTGCAGATGGGCTAAGGGAAGCCAAGCCACACAGCAGGGCTACAGCACAGTCTGTCTGACTAGACTGGTCTGAGAACAGCATGCACAGCTCTCCAGACCCCCATGGGAAGCAGGCTGGAAAAGAAAGTAGGAATATATCATACACAAAGATGCTGGTGAAGGCTATTGTGGGGGAATGTTTTGGGAATGTAAGGGCTGGGCCTCCGAGGAAGTTTCATAGAGCACGGCGACCTCTCTCAGTTACCAGGATCCCTCGTTTGTCTGTCACTGAGGGGGAAGCAAGCATCGACACTTAGAAAAGGTAGTCCAGACATGTTGTGTAACTAAGTGTGCACAGCACGAGTTTTTGGCCAATATATCGGATGAGGAGGTATGGAGAGAGAGAGTAGAAAAAAAATTGAACGTAACTAATCTAATCCATATCATGCATAATGACAACAATCACAATGCACAAGGACCTATACATAAGCAAGGAACTTGCTCTTTTTCAAAGTCAGCATGGACACACACACACTCACACATACACACACTGAGGGCATCTTTGCCTACTCAGTGAGGTGTCTCTCCAGGTGTTAGATTAAGGCATGAACATTCTTGAGTCAGTGTGTGAAGTAGGACATGTCACGCACACACACACACGCGCACACACACACACACACACACACACACACACACAGAAAAGACACTCGTCGTAAGTACCCTTTAGCATATCTGTGGCTGTCTGGAATGTTCAATTCAAGAGGATCTGTACTATTTGAGGAGGGCAGACAAAAGCTAATGTCTCGGAGCGCAGTATTCTATTCCTGAACTGCTGGCATAGTGACGCAGCGCGCATGCGTGTCAAACTGTGTGCACGGCACTGTGTGCCCCTCTATCGGAATAGAGACACAGCATAGCGACCATGCAACACCATACTGGACTCAACCCTCTGCTGGGCATTTCATTTCTTAATATGAACTACCACAATGGACAAGTACTGGCAATGGTCCTTAAACACTGATGGCATCTCTCCAGTTATACACCTTTCTATCGAAACACCAGCTATCTTCTACCGTTTCTCTATTAACTGACGTCACCGAGAGCAGCAAGAAGGAAAAAAGAACGGGACAAATTGGCACACAGATCGAATAGTGAACCGACACCTAAAGCTACCCAATAGGGGCAGGTTAAATCCGTTTCAATTCCAGGTCAACTTGCACCCACTGGTTGGCTGCGGTAGCCAGTAGCCACTCTTCGGTCTGGTTGTGAGCCAGTCTCTCCTCTCCTCCTTACAGCTCCTTGACCTCAGACAACAAGCTCTAAGGGCTGCAAACGGCCATTGGCCTTCAACAGTAACACACGGCCTAATGGGCCTGGCCAGACGAGAGTACGAGTCACCTGTGCTTCCTACTAGTGAACAAAATGAATGGTGTTGAGGCAAACTCTGATTAAATGAAAAGAACCTGTGAAGAAAAACAAGAAAGCATACCGAATCTTTCAATCTTTTGTTAGTTTCAGTAAATGTCGACTTAAAAGAGCCTTTTGACCAAGAAGACAGAGTGGCAAGTCTGTGACCATGGAGAATGTAGCAGGGAAATGCCCTTGCTCCCCAAGGATGGGTCTGCGTTAATTGGCCATGGGTCAGATATGTTACATCTGTCCCGTCCACACTTCATTGGCAAATCAAATCATTTGCAGCTTGATGCAGGCAAAAGTCAGAAGATAAACTAGACATGGACTAAAAGCAGTATAGACAAAAAAAGGCCATACCAAAAAAAGGCCAGATGCTACCTTGGAAATAAAAAAGTCAATGAATACCATACTGTGCTTCATTAAAAAAATCTCCTTAAATACACATGTTCATACTCATTCCAAACTGCCAAAAGAAAACAATGCTAGGGGTGCATTCAAGTGGTACTCATATGGCTTTTGTACAATACAACCTTTAGTGAAAATATACATCTAGACAGAATTCAAGTACAAATGTACAAAATCTTTAAACTCATACTTTTTTCTTTAGTTATAATACACTTTTGTTACAATTCATAAATACAGTTAGTTTAACATTCATGGAGTTTGTAAGATCTGCTTTCTGACTGGCAGCTGACCAAGGGGGTGGAGCTAGGGCAAAGGAGTGGTTTAAAGTCGCGATGGCTCCTCCTCCTCCTCACCGTAGCCGCTCTTGAAACACACCTGTGGGCCCACAAACACACAGTCAGGACAGGAGCACCTCTAACACAAACATACACACACACACACACGCACGCACAAGCACATGCACACGCACACACACACACACACACACACACGCACGCACACACATACACTCTTTAAACACACCTGTGGGCCCACAAACACACAGTCAGGGATGGTGCCATGCTAACCACAGACAGACAGTCAGCGTAGTAGCGGATTAGGCCGAGGTGAAATGAGGTGAGAGAATGAGAGGGGGAGGTTTATGAGAGGAGAAAACAAAACAAACAGAAACAAACAAAAACAAAACTAAATCCCTTCCATTCATCGCCCAGGAGATGCCTCCATTCATGGTGATGTCGCCCAGGAGATTCCTCGGGGAAAGCAGGAGTGGGGAGCCCATGAGAGAGTGGCAGTTGAGGAGGAGAAAGGGAGAGGGAGACAGAGAGAGAGAGAGGGAGGGAGAGGAAGAGAGGGAGCTGAGGGGGAGGGAGAGAAGGAGAGAGGGAGAGAGACACACACACAGGAGGGGTGGAGATGGGTGAGTGTGTGTGGTTAGGGCATTGGGGTTAGAGGCCGATTATGGGATGTCTTCACCATGGCGACAGAGTGAGGAGGTGACGGCTGGATGGAGCGAGCTAGAGGAAGAGGCCAGAAGGAGAGCTACCTTAACCCCCTCCCCCACGCACGGTGGCCGAGGCGGCGCTAGCACTTGCCTCTCTTCGGAACAGGCGGTAGAAGAAGCCTCGCTTGGGCGGGGGGTTGGGCCTGTTCACGTCCAGGTCCGAACACAGGACTCCGTCCAGCTCATACACGTTGATCTCTTTGAAGCAATCCATCTCAATCATCTGCCAGGGAAACACATATGGATAGAGACACACACACACACACACACACACACCATTTGCTCAGTGGATTAAAACATCATGGGATTGTGTGATTATGCATGAATAGGAGCCTCAATGTGACCAAGTACCTAAGCAAGAATATATTCTGCCGCTAAGTGGTCTAGATTTCTAGGCTATCATCTACGTCTATGCGCAAAATATTTCACAAAACTTGCGGGAAAAAAAAGTATTGTTTAAACTGGGGAAGTTGTGAAGGACCATCTTACCATTACCATCTCACCCTAATCTTACCCTTAACTTATGTTATCTCTGAACCCTATTCAGCCCTAATATGCCCCTACATGGTTTAACAGTAGGCATGCAGAGGGTGAGAACACCCAAAAAGCTAAGCTACCACCAATGCAATGCTATCATTTCCTTTCTAACTCTAGGGTGGTGTACCATCACAATTACTGCCCTCAGATGGTACCAACCAACCCTCTGGCTCAAGGACTAACACACACACAAACACACACACACACACACACACACACACATATGCACACAAAGTGAGCGATCCTCATTGTGCTATTTTTGCTCGCAAACCTCCACAAGTGCAATACCTCATTCTGCCAGGGGATGGAGACACTCCCCGTAACAAACTTGTGATAGAAGTCATCGTCCGTGGGGTCAAGATTGACGCCTTTGACAGTGGAGAACTGTTCAATGTCCAGAACATCCTTGCAATAGACTGCTCTGGGCTGTGGAAAAATATAAACAATTCTCAGTCTAAAAATCTCCTCACAAATGTGTGTGGAGTGGACGTTGCACATCTTAACCCTTAACCCCTAACCCCTAACCCCTAACCCTACAGTACTGGTATTTCTTTTTTCTTCTTGCTCTTCCCTGCAATCTGGGAATATTTGAGAGCAACGCAGTATAGGTCTATTCTCTTATGGGAATTGAAATTACAAACAGGGAGACTTCTTCATGCTAAATAGGTAACAAATAATTTGACATTTCAGTATTTTTCCCAAAGACTGTATTTGTGTATTTGACTGCAATTGTGATCCCACTGTGATGTTAAATTGTGTTGAATTGTGATCCCACTATGATGTTAAATTGTGTTAAATTGTGATGCCACTATGACCTTAAATTTTGTTAAATTTGAAAAACACAGAAACAGAGTGAGAGTGAGCGAGTGAGAAAGATAGACTCTGTGTGTGTGTGTGTGTGTGAGAGAGAGAGAGAGGTAGAGAAAAAAGAGTGTGTGTGAGAGAGAGAGTGAGTATATGTATGTGTGTGTAAGAAAGAGAGAGAGTGCATGTGAGTGTGTGTGTCTGTGTCTGTGTATGTGTGTGTATGTGTGTGTGTGTGTGTGTGTGTGTGTGTGTGTGAGACTAGCTCACATCAGGGCAGAAGGGCGGCTCCAGCATGTTAGCCTCCAGCCTCTTGAAGTTGATGTTCCTGAAAATGGCATGCAGCTTCACCTCAGCCGCACCACCACCCTGGCAGCCCACACGCTCCTTGGGGTCCTTCGCAAGCAGCTGGGATGATGACAAATAAAACACACACACACACACACACGCGCGCACACCGTGACCAAAACAGGAAGTATGGTGGGAGGACCAGACCACTAGAGCATGAGCAAATGAGTTTCACTTCTCAGATGGCGGGGCATTGTTGGAGGGCACTAGTCTCAACAGCAACACAACCACTCAACAAAGTTACCACTCATTTCATTCACAACTCAAAGACTTTTTACAAACACATGCAAAGTATCAGGTGTAAAATGAGAGAGAAGGACAGAAAGAGGGAGAGAGGGAGAGAGAAGAAGAAGAGAAGACCTAGTCTGTGAGCATAGCGGTAAGAGGGAGAGAGAGAGAGAGAGCGAGCGAGAGTGAGAGTGCTAGAATTGCTAGGCTCGCTAGTCTGGAGTGCGTGTCTCCAGAGGTAAGACCCAGTTGCTCTGAGAGACTGGCATCCCCCCCCCCCCCCCACTAGTCCCAAATTAAGAGGCTGTGTAAATTTCATCAGAGGCCACAGCTACAGTCAGCCTCACCGGCCGGCCTGCCACACACATTTGTGTTCTGCATGCATAACATGGCTGTGGATTAAAGGTATAGTTCGGTATTTTACACTTTAAGCCCATTTTCTGTATTGCCCAGGATGCAAATGAGTGATTGACAC
>JASCQY010000080.1:9721920-9735270 GCA_030264315.1 Sardinella tawilis | reverse complement strand
TTAGGTAATTTTTAAAGTGCTTTGTAAATAAATTTGATGATGTTTTGTTTGGTACCATAGACTTCCATTGGTATGTTGAATAAGCCTACACTGTCAAACTAGGCATTGCAGACATATAGAGAAAAAATGCTATGTATTATCATGTTCAACTAGGGGTTGACTACAGATAAGCAATTTCCTGAAATAAGGTGGCGTATCCCTTTAAAGAAGGGTGAGACCCAAAGATATATCACAAAACAGTAGTAACAAAAACAGCCGGCAAGCGAGTCGGACAGCCCTTGCTAAATCGCTTGGTAAAATGCCAGAATTAATTATTGCCTTGGTAAGAAAAAACAAAATTGTTAAATTAAAATATTTGTCAAATTCATTTGCACAGTAGCTCTGAAAGCTGTCAGAGCTGAGTGTTGTGCTGCAATTCAGGAGATTTCCCCCATGTTAATTTTGCATTTTCACTAGACTTTTTAGCAGATCTGAGTTAAGGCAACTCACTCTTCTGAGTAAGTGAGAGACCTAATCCCATTCAGTATGTTTCATGAGGTGCAAAAGACCTTCATATACAGTTCACTTCTTTTATGTAAAATTGTATTTAATTAATGATGATGCACAATTTATTTTAATCACATTATTCCACGCTGTTGTGGATATACAGTAAGTAGCTAATTTGGCCCTATGAAAGTTGGATGAGAAGAAATGGTTTAAGCATCAGTGTTATAAGGCATTTTGTCTAACACCTGTCTCATCTGCAACAAGATACAGTAGAAAACACTGTATTGCTTACAATTGTACTGAAAGGCATCCTAAGCTATCCTATCTTTCTTCAACACAGGTCCTGTGCGGAGGAAAGTCAGCCAAATGACAAGAATCCAATTCTATATTTTTAGACCAAAGGTAAACCATAATCATGCAAAGCAGACTGAGGATGTTGAGATCATTCATTACTGTAGCTTTCTTTTGCCTTTGCTCTTTATACCTTTCTCCCGTTCTCCCATCCTCTCTCTCTCTCTCTCTCTCTCTCTCTCTCTCTCTCTCTCTGTCTTTCTGCTGGTTGCATAGAATAACTCTGGTTGTTAGGAACATGAAAGGCAAGAAAAAAAAAAAACAAGCCCTTAAATCTCTATGGTAATTCCTCCACCACCCTGTGTATGTGTGTGCATGTCTGTGTGCATGTGTGTGTGTGTGTGTGTGTGTGTGTGTGTGTTTGTGTTAGGTTTCTTTAAAAAACAGAAAGAGTAAAGAAAGGAAAAAAAAGAATAGCAATTCGCATTCCTCATTCGATGTTTTTAAGCTGATGCCGTTCGTTCCATTGAATTCAGGTTGCCTGCCGGCCTCCTTTCATGATAGGCTTGTGACAATAGCGTGCCCCCCCTCCCCTCAGTGATAGGGCTTTGATGTGCCTCAGCTGTCCCTACCTGCCCCAGAAGCTTCTCCACACCCTGGGAGCTCAGCAGACAACAGCCCCACCAGGGCAGATGGGGAGAGGCAGTCATGGCTGGAGCACTAGGACTGCTATGGTCTTTGCGGCTGATACCTAAATACAAGTAGTGTTTCTCTCTGCAATGTGTGGTGTCTGGTGCAGGCCAGTACTGTCAGCAGAGGACACAGCAGAGGTGCCTGAGACTACTGGTGTTGTCTAGTCCGACACACATATACAGCTGTTGCTGACAGAGTTGGGAGTGTCTAAGAAGGTGAGAGCTAATTTGATACTAATCTATTCTTTTGTGTGCGCCACAGTGCCTTTCCTCGTGTGGATTTGGCTACATGTGTGACCACCAGGATATTGGCTTTCAGAGAAACAATCACACATCACTACATTATTCTAGTCATGTAACATCTTCCCTCAGACAAAGAAGTCACTCTGAAAGCCACCTTGATTGAAAGCCTCTGAGAGGCCAGAGTAGGCAACTTCCAGGACATTGTGCCTTCCTCATTTTCTGATAATTATACATCCTCCTCAGTCTGTCAGCTGCCACAGTACGAACGTTGAATGTTCACTATACGAATGGCAATTAGCGCAATTATCTTATCTGAAGTGAGTGGTAGGTGATAGTAAAAGGCACGCGTCAATGTGACAGGCAGAAATTCAGATAAACCACCAGCTGCGTACGCCTTGCGCATCACAGAGGACCAGCCAGACTAGCATCTAAATGGAGGGGAGCCGAAACCTGCGGATACGATTCTCTCTGAATTACAAGCGTAACCTCCTTTTATCTATCACATATCTGATGGATGTGGACAGTGAGTATGACCCGAAATGCTGCGATGAATGGTGCTTAGTGTGTTTCGACAGGTTCTCTTTCTTGTCGTTAGCGCACTCCATCTGTCTTGCTTTTTTTTCTCTCCACGTCTTGACACCATACTGAAATAAATGAGAAATACTGCGGTTAAGTTTCTTCTTCTCAAAAGTCAGTTTAATTGCACTGAAGTGAAAATGTATGATGGTGTTGAAGGTGCAGCATAGCTTTGATTCTGCCTTTCGACCGTCCCACACATGCTTCATCCCATTAGCATCCCACTCATTATGCAGTGCTAGTTCTAAAACCAGGAGACTGCTTGCATCCTTAAGGTTCTCAAACCAAGTAACCATGATAAGGCAAAACCTGAAGAGGTATGTGCCACCAAGAATTGTGTCTTAACAGTATTTATCTGCCTCGACAATGGGATTCTCTTCTCTGATTGGCTGATGTGGTGGCCATTAATTCCGTATAACATGTACTCCCCTTTTTTCTTTGCTCAGCTCCATTTTACTAGCCTGGTATAGGCTACCAAATACTTTCACGCTGTTTCACTTGGTTGGTGTATGTTTCCTTCCTTGAGGGCAGATACTTTCTGTTAATCGAATGCTAAGCATGCCAGAGCCCTATGCTTGCTGATTGACCAGCAAAAAAAAAAAAAAAAAAAATGGCACCTGGCTTATTTTTTTTCTATTTGGCTGCACAGCAACACCTAGAAGAACTGACCATTTCTTTCCCCCTTTTCAGCCATTACCACTCCTCTGTTTCCCTGCTCTTCTTTCTTCTTTTCTTGTTTAAATTCTCCTCCAGATCTCAGGTTCTGACAGTTTGCAGTGAAGGAGCTTCTGTATGAGAGTAGACTTTATGGGCAACAGATCCAAGGTTTTTTGTGCTGCAAAAGTATATAAATAACATCTAATCTGAGCCATGATGCCTCTCCAGGCGCAAGAGCTTTAGTTGTTAGTTACCAGTGGGCCTATATCTCATTATAATCGAAGCAGAAGCCTATGATCAAGCCAACATGTATGTGTACTTTTTCAGACAAATTTATTCAGCATTACTTTTGTGAATTTGCAGGGCCCTGGAGGAGTCAGTGGGGTCTTCTTGCAATGGCACTATACACAGCATAACATGATTGACTATGATGAATAAAAGCTGTCAATATTTGCTTGCAGCAGCAAATAAAAATTCAAAGGAAAGGATGGAACAGATTATAAATTCGACAGTTCAGAGAGAAGAGCCACAGACGTTTCCCCCTCCTTCTGACTATGTGCCATATTTTTCTTATGGAAACACAAAGGCAAGTCTGATCATATACACTCCTTTAAGATTCTTTTACCACCTCCTCTTCTGTCCACTTTTCCTTAGAGCTAATTTTGCCCTTCCTTTGCCTGAAGCTCATACAGTATGTCATCAAAATAGGCAACTTGATCATGCAACCCCTCTAACTCAGCTGGATCCTTTGATTAGCCCCCTTTGCAGTGAATTGTACATCATCTCACTTATAAGTGCCTTTGGATGAAAACACATGTGTGGAAAATGAACAAATGCAAATGTAAATGCTGTTGGGAGGGAGGGGACTATCTCTAAACAGCAGGGGAGTGCCAGGATCAAACTGAACCCATTTGCATGCTGATTCAAGAGTAGCCCTCATAATGTCTCAGAATCAGCATCACTATGCATGCCATTCTCTCATTTTAAGGACTTTAGTTTTATGCTTTTCCTATAAAACAGACGTAGACTCAAAATATGTGTAATGCATGGATATATTTATAGCACTGCATACCGTGTACAGTATATTAGAACTGACGAACTGTGTGGTTTGTAGAGAGACTTCACATGCATATCCCAACTGAGTCATTTAACTCTAAAAGAGTATACTAGTTTTTTAATTATGCTATTAATTTAAATCTCAAAGAGACCAAAGTTCTTATTTCTATGCTTTGAAATATCTGTCTCTGAAACAAAATGATCATCCAAATGAACGTTTCACTTGACCTCATTGTATTTTCTCTCATAGTGAAACTTTTCTTTTTGTTAAATTGGATATCCCTCTGTAATTTGGTTTGTGCATGTCATATAATTAGTTGCAAATTATCATAAATAATTTTCAGCAAATGCTATCCCCAAGGTCAAAGCCGTGAGTATGGCTACGGAAACCATTAAAAACCTCTGCCATGCACGGCATTTCATACTCAGAGCAATTATTGCTCAAACAAATCAGTTACCAAAATACAGCTTTCATCTGCACTCTTCCCTGAGGGACAGACACCGCCAAAGGTCAAGACTGTTAAGGGCAATGCAGAATGTATTGACTGCAGCCATTTCATGTAATACAGCACTCTTTTTAAAAGCTTTCAAGGACAGATGCAAATTTGGATAGATTATTATGTCTTAAAAAAGAATGGTTTGAAGAAATAAAGTTTTATCACATACATTTATGTATTTCAGGTGCAGGATCAAAAAATGTCAAAGTTCAAAAGAAAAGTGAAGATCCGCACACCTGAGAGTTGCCACTCTAAATGGTGTTTCAAGTCCTTAAATCCTTTACTCCCAATACAGACAAATATAAACAGCTGCCCTTTTAAGTGCCGTTTTCTACCTGACAATTAGGTTGCAGGAGTCATTATTCAATTAATTAGGCTCTAACTTAAATTCTATCATTTGAATAAATATAGAATATGTCTCATACCCGTGTACATAAATGATAGCCTACAGAGATGATACAAATATACAAACTTCAGTACAAACGTCATTAGGCCTATTTCTCTCATTTTGGGTATTTAATCTTTAGACCACCGTTCATTCTCCAGTGTGCGGATCTTCACTTAAAAGAAAAGAAAAGAAAGAATGGGTACACTCTGGCTGTACTTGACCAGATAAAACATAATATGCTGGATCGTCATTTGTTAGTTGTGATTCCTTCTCAGGTTGTTGTAAATGTGCAAGATGTAGGCTAGTACAGTATGTACTGTATGTACTGTAGTGCTTAAGATAATTTGGTTTCAGATTTTTATTTTGTGTCCTAGTGCTCCATTCAAACAAAATGTGCCCATGCCAATACAAAATGTGCCCATGCCCATACAAAATGTGCCCATGCCAATACAAAATGTGCCCATGCCCATACAAAATGTGCCCATGCCCATACAAAATGTGCCCATGCCCATACAAAATGTGCCCATGCCAATACAAAATGTGCCTGAGCTCATACAAAGTGTGCCTGCAGGCAATACAGCCAGTGTCTGTTTGTGGCTACAGGCACACTAAGTCCATAACCAGTTATTCTGTTGTATTATGCATAAGTATAGAGTTGCAAATGCTGTGTTTTAACAATGTCTTTCACATATAGCTTCCACATTCCTCAGGTCCAGAGCCAAGCACTCATCTAATGAGCAGTCAGTTGGACGTAGAAACCACAAACACACGAGGAGAGGTTTGTTACATTACATCCTGAAGCATTCTTGCGAGCAGTAGCCTATAGAATGTCAATCATGGACAATACTGACACTTTACATGTTCACCTGACCCCAGGAGGGAATTTCTCTCAAAGTAAAAGGCTCATGCTGGGATTTCAGGCTTAGCATAGCTTAAGCCCAGCGCTTAGCAAGTCCCTATGAGTTAGTGCATTAGCTTTGAAGCCTTCGTTAACTGTGAGTAATAAACCTCCTTGGTGTGAGTGACAGTTTGGGCGATTAGCATAGCTGGATAGCGAAGAGTTTAGCGGAGAATATACAAGCTACGTGCTAAGAAAGAGTCTTGATCCCTCCAATGTTCTTATGTGATTTACAAGGCTAATCGCTTCCCTGATTACAGGGTGTTACGCCATCATAGAGTGACAGAGGCTGTGTAAATTAGCCTGTATTGAGTGCCATTCCCCGCCACAGTCAGCAGGAACGTGTGTGTGTGTCTTTATTTATCATCTCTCGACCCGTGTACTCAGTGAAATGAGTGTTAAGAGGAATGTGCTGTGTGCACCATTGGGTCACAGTTATTGAAGGATTCACAGCACACAGAAAGATATTTAGCATGTGCCGCATCAGCAGAATAACACATTCTAGATGTAATTCAAATACCAAGACCCAGAGTGGCTGGTAGATTTGTCACATGGCTGGGGGACAAGAGGACATCATTCAGAACATCCCACAAGGCATATTCTGTGCACTGCCATTATTTCCCTCTCCAAATCATAACATTATTTGTCAGTGTGGAAAAGGCCTTAGACCTCTGTTTAATAAATGGATGGCCTCAGAGGCACTGTGCCCATACTAAGCTGAGACAAAAATGCAAACAGAATGAATCACTGGTCAGGAGATGGGGTCAGGGACAGCCTGAAATGGCTGAAAACAAAGAAAATGTTGTGTTTACCGAGAGCTAATTAATTACAGAATTCAAGCCTCCAGCTGTGCCGAGTGGACATTTATCTCAGAATTTTGATGAGAACTTTTTACCATTATTCTTTAAAAATAGCAATTAATTAATTAAACTAACATGGACATCTTGATAAACACCACGTGAAGGAGACTTCTCTAACTGAGAATTGTACATGAATGAACACACGAGTGGCAGCCTGAAAACGACTGTCCTGTCACAAGTCTAATTTGGATGTACCACATTTTAATTGCCTAACTTGCTAAATTGGCCCAAGCCACTGGAAAAGCTTTCTTAGGCAGCTCTCCCATAAACGGCTCTCTGCTGTTTTGGCAGTGGACTGATGCTAAATTAATAGGGAAGGGATAGATACGTGTCTCTTGGCCTCTGCACAAGGCTAATGAACACGCTTGCGGACATCATCTGATAGGTATAGTGGGCGTCTTCAGACACACATCAGAGTGTGTTGGTATTGGCATGCCATGTCTCCAGTTCATCTGCATTCAGCAAAGCAACAGCATAATCAAGGTGAGGGCTAACAGCAGTGCATGGAAGAGATGTGGCCGTCTTACAGTGGCCTCGTTTATGTGTCCTGTGTTCTTTCGCTACTTGCATGTAAATGTCATGTGAACTGAAAAATTCTCTCCATATCATTAAACAGACAGAGAGAGAAAGAGAGGGAGAGAGAGAGAAAGAGAGAAAGAGGCTGACTGTTCAATGCACCACTGCCACTTCAACTAAAAGGATGTGACAATCCAAATAACAGTTGTACAGTTGGCTTAGTATTGCTGAGATCCTGCAAAAACAAAGGAAACAGCAGAGGCATGTTAGTTGTCCAAACACAGACCCATTATTTGTTTCTAAAACCAATAGGATATGAGAGTATCATTCATAGGAAGACAGCAAAAATTCAGTTGTACAGTACAAAACACTGATAATGGAATATTTATCTTTATAAAGTATTCAACACACCATTCTGTTTGACACCTTTGATGAAATGTTTACCAAGTCTATATTACAGTAATTAAAATAATGCACATGATTGAGTTTTTATACATCATTTATTCTGTTATGGTTTGAGAAAATCATAGGCAAAAAGAAGGCAGAAAGGTAAAAATGCAATGAAACCTGTTTGGGAACACCATACAACTTCCAGCTGAACTGGCACTTATTCCATTTTACTTGGGAGTCATGGATAAAGACGTTCTCAAGATGCCATTGTCTGGTTGCTATTGATGTTTCTGCATGGGTTGACCAAAAACTGACAGACCTCATCTGTTTTGTTTTTGTGCTTAACACTCTCTGTGTTTCACCTTTCATGCTTACAGTATTGTGACTCTGTGTGGTTTTGTTCAACTTGCCATCTCTCCTATTGAATAAACCAGGCCATATTTTCACTCTGTGTGTCTAAGAGTCATCAGTTCGTTCTCAGAAAATGCAAAGCAAGAACACTGCATATAGAAACTAAAATGTCTTGATGGTGGTGGTGGTCGTCAGCAGTAGAGAAAAGAGCAACACACATATACTGTATATTGAAAACTACATGAAAGAGCTCAATAAATTATCTCCTCAACTGCATGTCCGTCCCTCTATTCATTTGGCCATTCCCAGTCCCTGATCTCAGTGTCCAGACCCCAAGCACCACCAATATCCTCGCTGCTCTGACCTCCACTGCCTGCCCTGTCTAGTGGATATTCTTGGGGCCAACATTGTGCAGATGGTTGGCAGTACTCCCATGGCATGCCAGTGCTTGGAAATAGATGCCACAGGACGGGCATATGTGGCGGCACACACTCACACGCAGGACCCTGGGGCCGAGATATTGCCAGGCAGGGCTTCGCTTCGTCCCGCTGTTTGGGCGCACACCAAGAGGCTGGCGCGCCGCTGAAATGCCTGGCTGCGCGGTGGAGATAAACTCGGCGACATCGCTCTGGTTCCACAGCTGCCACAAAAGATGACATTTAAACCTCATACGGCCATCATCAGGCCTCCCCTCAGGATCAGGGGCCCCACCACGTGCTGTCTGCAGCCCCCCTGGCCGGGGCTTTTCATTATGTCACTGGTGGGAATCAGTGAGTGTGTGTGTCTGTGTGTGTGTGTTTGTATGTGTACGTGCATGTGTGTGAGTGCTGGAAACATGCAGATTTTATTTTGGATCACTTCACCAGGGATATGAGGTAGACGGAATGTGAGTGTCCTTCCATACTGTAGTTTGTCTATTGGGTTATCAAAGGGTTTTCATGCTTATAGCATTCAGCTTGCAATATGTCGTTTAAAGACAAACATGCTATATTTTGTCATAAAATATTACTGAGACACTTGAAGCTTAAAGGAGAAGTTTGGTGTGAATCAATAGCCCTGTTGTTCAAGGGTCAATGAATGTTGTTTGTAGGAAAAAGAACGAGAAAATTTGATTCAACTTAGACTGAATAACAAAACGATAACTAATGTTAACTGAATGGGGCATAGTGAAATGAAACTGAAAGAAAGTTATGTCGCATTCACTGAATGTAAGTTGCCCCATTCAGTATTTGGTCTATGCTGTATCAAACTTTCTCGTTCTTTTTCCTACTGACAGCACTTGGTGACCTCAAACAACAGATCTGGTAAAAAACTTAAATCACCGTTCAATGCTCCTTTGAATGGTAACTATGGCGACAATAGAAAACGTCAGCTATTATTATCATCAAGCTCACTGTGGTCAGTAGGCTAAGCTAAGAATACAGGAACTTAACAGGTAGTTAGCACCTTTTTAAAGTGAACTGCGTGTTTCTTTTATGTTTCAAACGCTGGTTGTACCATGCAGCAGGCTTCGCCGTCGGACTGTTAGAACACTTCCACCTCGTCCATTATTTCCCTATAACAGGACACCTTGACGGACATTATTCCTTACTTGAAGCTTGGGATATTGTGTAAATGTAGAAATAACAACATAATAATCAAAATTGTTGATATTTGTGGCAAATGGCTCCACCGGTCCACCAAGGTTCTAGAGAGATTCACAAAACTACCACACACCTCTGCATCAGAATGTGTGTGGGGAAGCATGTGAAGATCCCCCAGGTTTTTACCTCTATAAATACGCACAGTGTGAGCTCTCTGGTGGTTTAGGCCCATTACTTTAGGAGATGGAAAACACTGCTGAGATTGTCTGATTGAATGTTATTAAAATTCATAAACTGTGAAATTCGATGGGGGAAAGCAAAGAGATAAAGGGTGTGTAGGGGGTGGTTTCCCATGTTGGATACACTTTTTTGGCCCCACGGGGCTTCCTTACCTGTATAAGCCCATCACAGGGTTACACAAAAATAAATATATGTGGAGAAACAGGAAGGCATTTAATCTTTTTGACCATGCTGACTTATAGCTTTTGTGGCTCCCCAAATATTGCTCCCCCCAAAAAACCTGCTACTGCAATCCTGCCGGAACACACTGGAATCTGAAGAAGAAAGGGTGTGAAAGCTGGGTTGCATTTCCCAAAAGCATCAGACCTGTGAAACTAAGGAAGAGAAAGTGTTCAATATAACCTCGGACAGCACAAATATGTTTTTGCAGAACATAACCCGGAGGAGCAATCTACTTTAGGTTAATTTTAGTTATCGTGTCATCGCGTCACTTCACTGCTTCTCACTCCTGCTATCAACGTGAATCGGTGATCAGGGTAGCCTGAATTAAACTATTTGTCACATTAAAATTGGCTTGTGTTGCATGTACAATACTAGACTTGACATGCAAATAGCAACATATAATGCTGAATTTGTCACACACACACACACACACACACACACACACACACACAGGCACGCCCCCCCCACACCCACACCCACTTTACAGTTGTTTAGTATCCTTCTAGTGTCAATTCCTGTAGGCCTACATAGTAACCGCCCAACTAACAGCAGAAAAAAACTTAACGCACACCTGGTACAAAGTTAATTTTTCCTGCACTGTCATGACATTTACCCTTACCATTGCTAAGAAAAATACGCCTTTTATTCTACAGAAATCTGAGGTTCTTTTCATAAAGCACATGTATTTTCTTTTGGTTTATATAAGCAAGCAATATTAATTAAAGAAGTTAGGGTTGAAAGAAGAAAATTTTCCAAAACACTACATGATGGCTACCAAACCTATACCGGGAAACTGTTATACCGCTATTTTGGGTCATGTCATGTTTTGTGGAAGAGGTGGTAAAGACTGCTCTTAGAGAACTCTTTATACAAATTTTGCTCCATGAGTTACAAAATGATTTGTTGGTTATGCCCTCTGAAGATTTCATCAGTACAGCTTCAGGATCTTCACAAAGAGACAAAGTGGATTTGGCCATACAATGCCATAGGGGAAGCTGCTGTAGTGACAGGGAATGTGCAAAACAGATGCACAAATACCCTGATGTACCCCCTACTGAGAGGAAGAATGATTGGTGATTGTGTATGATGAGAGATGGTGGATGGTGTCAGCTCCACCTGGCCAAACGACATGGCAGCAAAAGAAAGACATAAATATGGTGTGTTCAGAAATGAGAAATGTGAGATGTTAGATCACTTATTTTTGTCCCTGAACTCAATGAAATTGAATTGTACTGTATAAACACCCAAAAGTAACTGGAATACATTACAGAAAAAATCAGACTGTGTGTTAGACAATTATCAGCATGAGGGCCAATTACACATGGCACCTTTCTAGCTCCATGTTGAACACAGCCCATTGCTTCCTGGAAAAGGTTTCTCACAAAACCAACAATATTAACAGTTACTCTGCACACTGTTTGCTAAAATATGAGCAAAATCAAAAAAATTGAGTACATGACATATATAAATTCATAAAATCATTAAATTAAGCTTTCATTTTGCCAAATCATAAACAGGCTTTATGAAATTGTGGGCTGTTGTTAAACTGTATTACATTGTGCACAGTTTTTTGGGAAAGAAAATGAAAATGCAGATTAGTCAAATGAAAGAACAATTAAGAGAATGGAGCCCATGTTTTTTTTGATGCCCAAAGATCTTCCAATGCATCAAACTCATACTTGAGGTAAAAAAAAAAAACGTTCTTTGAGTGTATGGCTTAGCATTGTTGATTTGTACGATGGAGTCTAAGTCATTAGTACTGTATATGCACATACTTTCATTGGAGAAGAAGTTACTACATAAACAGAAGAGCCATCTGTTTTTGAGTGTCAGCATGTTCTGTCTCCGTTTAGCGTCCTTTTCTGTCATATCTACAATTCCACACAAGCCATAAGAGATGGCTACTCCGCTCAGCAACACACACACACACACACACACACACACACACACACTTGTTTAGTCTCCCAGTGGGGAAGCGAGGATGAATAATAATCAAGTAAAGAAAGCACGTTTTGTTCACACTGGCAAAGTGTTTGGGGTAAGCCGAAGACTCAGCTGTCGTTGTCAGCGCAGACAGACAGCCCAGGCATCTGTGAGCACATCAGGAACGTCATTAGACTGTCATCAGCACACCTGAGAACCATTATGAGTTTGTGGAGATTCATTACACATACGCAGGCGTGAAGCTGCCACTGCTCCACGGCAGGCTCACAGCCATTTACATCATCGTGTCCAAAAGTAGGCTGGAAATGTGGCATTTTTCGGAGAGAAAAAAAACAGCAGAAAAACTTAATGAACAGAACAACTGCCTTACCTATATATGACACTGCCATATGGTCATGAGAAGTAGTATTTAAGTGTATTTAAATATTTCAGTGAAAATAATTTCTTCTGTTAAAACTGTTTAGTTGGAGAAAGTGGTGATTTTTAAAGTATTAAAATCCAACTTTTTAGTTAATTACAAAAAGCTACCAACCTTTAAAGATCAGACTGAAAGATCAGAATATAACATCATTTAATTTTATTTGTCACATTTGACCACAGTGGAGGTGAAGACCAAAAGGGAGGTGTAAAAAAAGACTGTTTTAATGTTTTCCAAGGGAGTACTTAATTTGATGTGATATGGAGGTCATTTATAGTCACTAATTACAGTAAATTAATCAGCATCTTGCCTGCCACTTTTTTTTTTTTGCTCTTTGGACAACAAAATACTCAGATCATGATTTTCTCCCAAGTGACTTCATTACAGGAGCTTCAGTGAATAGCATTTCTCCACACTATTAATCAGGATTGGCTATTTTTTTTTAACTGATAACTGGCTTCCTTGGCAGCACCCCATGAATAAAAAGGCTAGTTAAGGCTTGAGTCATGGGGCCCTTCTGAAAGCAAGAGCCATGGAGGTAGCGGGCGGTGGTAGCATAGCGGTTAAGGAACCAGGCTAGTATGCTAGCAGCCTGGAACATGTGGGATTGAATCCTGCCTGTCACTGTTGTGTCCTTGAGCAAGGCACTTCTCTATGTTTCTCTAGGGGAGACTGGCCCTGAAATAATTGGTAGTTGATAATGTAAGTTGCTTTGGATAAAGGAGTATGCTAAATGCATACTTTTACTTGTACTTGAAAGAGGAGCTCTCCCTGTTGGTTGAAAACATGACGGACATCACGATATGAATAGTCTGCAAATAAAAAAAGATTTCTCTCTTATCCAACAAAATTTCACGTAGGTAACAGTATCAACCAGACAAATGATTGTATTGAATGTAAAGAATTCTGTGAATTTCAAAGAAAATGTGGTAACACTTTACTTGACACCACCGTCATAAGCATGTCATGACACTGTCATAACAGTGTCATAAAAGTGTCATGTCACAGACATGATGGTGTCATAAACAGAATGTCAATGTCA
>JASCQY010000080.1:9685021-9700368 GCA_030264315.1 Sardinella tawilis | reverse complement strand
TGTGTGTGTGTGTGTGTGTGTGTGTGTGTGTGTGTGTGTGTGTGTGTGTGTGTGTGTGTGTGTGAGTGAGTGTGTGTCTGTGTGTGTGTGTGTGTGTGTGTGTGTGTGTGTGTGTGTGTGTGTGTGTGTGTGTGTGGTGAGGGGCACTGTATGGTGTAAAGTAGACTTTCATGTTCACCAAGTGAGGGCATCCCTTCTGAGGCTGTCATGACAAAGCACAGAGCATAGTGATGCATTTATGTGTGTCTCAGTGAGAAGAGAGAGGACAGAGACAAAGACGGAGAGAGAGACAGAGAGAGAGAGGGCGAGGGAGAGAGAGAGAGAGAGATGTTACACTTTGTGGTGTACTGGCCAATGATGACAAGATGCAGCACTTATGATGCAGTATAGCCCAGCTACAGAGATTCACTGTGTGTGAGTGTGTGTGTGTGTGTGTGTGTATGTATCTTTATGTGTTCTCATGTGTGTGTTCATGTGAATATACAGTATATCTGTCTGTATGTACACATGTATACATACTGTATATGTGATGCCTGTGCCTTTCACCTGTGTGTGTGTGTGTGTGTGTGTGGTGTGTGTGTGTGTGTGTGTGTGTGTGTGATAGAGTGAGTGTGAGTGTCTACATGTGTGTTTTGGATGGGCTGACACTTCATCCCAGCAAGCCTCAGAGGATGGCACCACTGAAGGTCGTTAGTAAGACAGTGTGTGTTGGAGTGAGGATCGGTGGTGACAGGACCTCTTTGTGCATGTCGGAGCGCTCTGCAGTTAGTGCTGACTGCTACCAAATGTGTCTCGCACTTCCGCCCTGAGCCTGTCGCTCTTCGCTTGCTCCGCTGTGTGCACAGAGACAGGGTCTTGAAAGGCTCTCTGGCACAGGCCCTCTTTGATGTTGTTGTCACGAGAGCGAGTCGTGGCTACGCCGTTAACACGGCGTCTCCCACAGGCGCTGTCCGACCATCTGCTCTTGCTCACAGCGCCGTGGCTGAGGCATGCCATCGGTATGGTGACAATTAGCCGCTAACTACAGCGGTGAAAAGAAACAGAAAACATGCACTGTACAGTATGTGCACAAGATTTATGAAGCTGTGTGTAATGAATGGATTTGACAAAAAGAGGAAATCACAGATTCCATCACACAGCTTCTTGTCATTGAAAGGCTGATGTTCCAAGTTCTTCCTTCTTTACGGCTTTTTTTTTTTTTTTGTAGAAGTCTACCAGCCCCATAGCCATTGGCTGTCCATCAAGCCAATTAGAACAGATTGAATACAGTAGGCTACAGGTAATCACACACATCACTTTTACCATGGAGCAAACCTGTGACAGGTAAATTAAAAACAAAACATGTTTTAAACAAGTATAAAAATAGTTGGCTATCTAGCGACTCGTCTGATCTGGTGTATTGATGCCTTTTATGACAAGTAACTTGTTAGACAGTGAAGAGATTGTGGCAGCAAGTCACTATATCTCCCTGTTTTGAACACATTCAGAAATCACACAGTGGATAAGAGAGCTGCCCCCACCCCCACAAATAAGACGTTTGCTTTTCTTTTGTGATATTTTAGTGGCATATCAAAAAGATGCAATTATATTAGTTAGAATCCATCTAATATTAGAATGTTTTTCTCTTGATGTCATTTATTGACCTTATTCGTTTATTTGCACTGTGGAAAAATTAATTGATTGGGAGCTTTATGGTAATAACCTGCCTGCTTAAGGGAGGGAATCCTTATGTGCCTCTCCCAGTGAGTGTGTGTATTCCCTAATCAATCACCGTAAATACCCTTCACGCTCGCCTACCTCCTAATCTCCTTTTAGGGTCGTCTGTGCGCTCCTTTCATTTATCCAACACAGGATATCTGTCATATCTAAATATGCCGACGAGTCACAAACACGCAGTCTTGTTAATTACACTCTGAAGTTTTCTCGTGTGCCCTAGTTAAGTAGACTTTTTCAGGCTCTTGAGACACAGGCGTCAGTGCCTTGAGGGAAAGAACCGGGGAGGCTGGGGAGGAGTAGGAGAAGGGGGGAGGAAAAAGAAGGGGACTCAAGTCCCTAGTGATCGGTGGAAGGACCAAAGTTCCATTCTCCAGGGAGATATAGGCCTTGTTTTGTGGTTGTTGTTTTCTTTATTGCTGTTACACACAGTGCTCCTTTGTGTCTTTGTCTCCACATGAAGAAAAGCAAAACAACTCTCCTTCTAAACAACATGCAGGCCAACTGTGGTTGGTTGTTTGCTTTCTTTTCATCCAAATTATTACTGTATGCGTCTGTAGAGGAAAAGTAGTCATTTTCCAAAACGCTATAGCTTAAAGTATATCTGGTCAGCTTGCTGCAAATTATTGTTAATTATTAGGTCTAAGAAATGTTTTTTCATCCCTGAAATGACAAGTCATCATGGCCATATGAGAAAAAATTGTGGTTATATATATAGGCAACCAGCTGGGAAGAGTTTATCCTCCAGTGTTAATTCCAAGTAGCACATTTTGCTGTTTGACATAGCCCAAACTAGTCTTGGGGAGAGGCAGTGAATTTGGCTCCATCTACTTACTTAACCTGCCTGGCCCCCAATTGCTTCCATTTCGGAGGAGGCCGACACCATAATATTAACAGAGCGCCAACTGGCCTCTCGTTTGGGCCGAGGAACCATTAGTGTTCCGTTATGAGTCATATTAAAATTAATTACAGTCTCTGGCCCCCATTAAACAGGGGTCCTGACCCCGTCAAAACTGCAACCCTGATCAAAGCCCGGCATTTTAATTCCAATCTGTCCCTCACAGATATTTCCATTATGTGTTTAATTTAATCACCACTGTCCACTAAAACATGGTCTTTGTGCGGTACAGTTTTAATAATTACAAACAGGCTGTGGAATGATTGCATTGCTCTAATGCATATTTCAGTCACTTCTTTGGATTAAAAAAAAAAAAAAAAAAACGTATTGAGTGGGGAACTGCAGAATACTTTGTGCTACTGCTTCACCACCACCAATTTAAGGTCTAAGTCCATGATTAAATATTTTAACACTTAATTTGAGAATATTTTGACACTCTGCAATCCCTCCTGCACTAGAGCAGACGCCTGAATTAAGTCCTTTGGTACACATAATAAGGGAGCAGAGGGAAAATGGGGATTAAAGACTGGGAACATCACACCAGCAAGCCTAATGAACACGGGCGGGTTCATCAGGTAGACTGTATGTGCATGTGTGTGGCTCTGGAGGATTCACACCAGTCGTGAGCTCGTTTCATAGGCTTGTAATCATACTGTATGCTGGTGAAATGTTTGAGGTTGGAACAGTCACTTCTGTCTTTCTCCCAAACTTTTATCAAAGCCTTGTTTCAGGTACAGTGTGTGCCTCGGCATGAAAAGAAAAGAGTTCAATTATCTGTGGATGTGGCAGGAATGGCTGCTGTGATATGTTAATCTCCAGTGAACTCTGATACATATTTTGTCCCAAAAACTTGGAGAAGATGAATAGTTATTGGTTCTGATCCTCAGGCCGTACAATCTTAACAACGCCACTCATGCACATCCAACAAAGATACACTGGCAAATCCAGCAAAAGGATAGAAGTGACTGAATATTTTATTTTATTATCAATGATAATTACAATAATTAACTTCTCAAACTTCTCTCTCACAGACATTTTGAAACAGCACTGGGCACTCGGTAGGCCCCTGCTCTTTGCCAACTGAACCAGCTTTCACAATAGCAGTGACATTCTTCTTTCCTCACCTAAACCTACTCACCTCAAGGCATTTGTGTATTTTACAGAAGGTATCAAAGACCTGACTTCCATTTGCACACACCAAAAAGCATATCAGCCTTGATTTGCACTATTGATAGGTCAGTGAAAAACAAAGTAGAAAGTTCCATCGCTGTTTGGAAGCAGAAAGGGAGAGAGAGGCCTCCCAACGACACCAGACTGAGGGACAAGCATCTCCATTTCCTTTGATTAAATCCCTTAATCGTAATTACCATCCCCGACACACAACATCTTCAGGGCCCTCCAAGCACTTAAGAAAGAGGAGTCACTGTAGATCAAAAGCATTTCAATCTGTATCTCTCCCCCACTCCATCTCTCTCTCGCTCCCCCTCTCTCTGTCTCTTCTTACTCTATCTGTCTTATCTGAGGATGTGGTCGGTCAAACAGCAGGACTGCCACTCTAGTACTCCATCAAGCATAAGTAGAGGCAGATAGGACATGATGAGGACCTGTGATGGTGGATGACAAGAATACAGGCTTTACTGTATGGGAAAAAAGGAACAGCACTACTTAAGCTCCAGCGCTCGGGGAGGAGGGTGTGAAGGGAATGGGGGAAGCAAAGAAAGAGAAATAGCACCCATAGACAAAATACACAAAATTGGGTTATTGTGAAGGCGGCAATGTCTCTGTTGCCTCAAAGCACTGCTGACAATAGTAGTCACACACACACACACACACACACACACACACACACACACACACACACACACACACACACACACACACACACACACGGGGCCATGTGTATGTTACAGTAATAATATCCTTTCAGATTTCATGTCTTTCTTTACAGCTTCTGTTTCTTTGCTCCCACTGGAGAGAAAGAGGCAAAGGGGATGAAACACACTTGTAAGTGTTATTCAGAAATGCCTTTAAGGACCGTCAATGTGTGTGTATGTGTGTGTGTGTGTGTGTGTGTGTGTGTGTGCATGCGTGTGACTACTATTGTCAGCATTGTGTGTGCGTGCAAGTGTATATGCTTAAATTTGTGTGTGTGTATGTGTGTGTGTGTGTACATTTACTTCAAAGAAGAGCAAGTGCTCATTCTCTTGCTGATGCTGGAAGAGCTCTACACCCCTGAAGATACTGTATGATGATTAAAGCTATAGGCTGAGCACCACCGGAGCCAGATCTTCGCTTCATTCACAGGAGGGTCAAGCAACAGTGACTCACAGCACTGGGGCTGTTAGCAGGCTTCCATGTACACTCGTGATACCTAATGTGTACTTACTTGCAATGCAGAGTGGAGCAGAAGGAAAGAAAGAAGAAAACTCTCTAATGCTGTACTCACATCAAGGACAAATAGCCACGGATGAATAATGGTGTGAAAATAAATATAAGAAGCTGTTTTCCCTCATCTCACTGAAGCTGGTTTTTGCTTTAAAATAATGAAATTTATAACATGGTAGGTTTTTTTCTCTCTCACCTGCACACGATGCAGAGGGACTTGTGAAGAGCTGGCAGAAGAAGTTTAGTCAGTGTTGCGGTAAATATGATTTCATTCTGCAATTTACACAGCAAATCTTTATTAATATGTTTCTTTATATTTAGGAATAGTGTGCATAAAATGCAGAAGATAAACCATTAGAGCTACCGTTCAAGGGAGAGTTCACAGCCTGAAATAGTTCCTTCCAGTTTCAACTATTACTATCATTGTTATGGACACCACTCATAAGCGCACTGGTATGGAACTGTGATTCAATTTTTCTTCCGGGGTGACCAGTTATACGGAATTATTGGCCACCCCATCAGCCAATCAGAGAGGAGAATCCCATTGGCCGAGGCAGATAATACTGTATAATGACTGCTGCTAAAATATAATGGCCGCAGTCAATGGCAATCAGTTTTGTGCTTTGAACAGACATCTTTATATCATTCTGTGAGTAGAGACTACTCACTTGTCACAACGGAACTTCATTGAAAGTAAAAATAGAGACTGTTCATCATCTCTGCTACGCTATGCGTCAGGGTCCTGTTTGTCCTGTCTGGTCTTATTTTCCTATTGTGACCAGTGGACAATACATTATCCCTTACATATGTAATATAGATAAATAAATATGGTTTCTCAAATCAAAACTTATTTTTTTCTTGTACTCAAATTTTTGGAAGAGTTCCAGCATCTAGCATTTTTTCCTAAACAAGAACAAAGTCCATATTAGGCTTTTTACATTCAAATGTACTTTTAAAAATGTATTTATTGTTGTTTGTGAGATGTGCTTCATGCTCGGAGATTCAACACATTCACAGTTGTCTTAAACCTCTCCAGAAGGATTAATTTTCACTTATGACTGTGACTTACTGGAGCAGACAAAAATGATTCTCAAAGCTTGTGATCTTTTATCTTGCAGAGTCATCTTGAGTAAAAGAGGAGACTGAGCCACATGATCACGCCCACAGAGACACCCATAGAAAAGAGTCTGAGGCTTGCAGTTGTTCAGCAAAGCCAAAGTGAGAGAGAGAGAGAGAGAGAGAGAGAGAGAGAGAGAGGGGGAGGGAGTAGGTAAGAATAATTGCTGGACGAACAGTTTAACACCCTGAAACAGCACGTTTTTTTTTCTTGTGAGGGCATTATCAGGACTCAATTTGCCAAATCAAGAAATGTGTTAGTACACAACAGCTCTGAAATTCCACAAATTACACCCTGACTGTGCCAACTGAAATATTTTCCCACAAAGAGCCATTGCCCAACACGTCTTCTTCTATTCGATTGAACTACTGTATTAGACCATTAATCTCTCAAAGAAGTCACTTTTCTTTTTGTGTTGATTTAACCCGTAGATTGTGTCTTCTTCCAAGACTCCAAAGTTGGGGACAGCTGTTTGGTTTTGTTCAGAGTTCTAAGCTCTGAGAGTTGAACTAACACCTCTTTTTCTGAGTTTGTACTGGATGCCATCAGTGACTCAGTGCTTCTTTGGAACAGACAGTCTCATAGATAAGAGGAGGAAGACTGATAATGCTAAATATCAATCAGTTGAGCTGTTGGTTGGCTGAGCACCACCTTTTCAGTTGGTAAGGGATGGGCCAGAAGAAGATGAGGTGCCATTTACACCCTTGTTAGTTTTTCTTAAGCAGCAGATGAATGGGGCGGCTATGAACCAGTTTATTTACCGAGCTATTTATTAATTTCTTTCTGTCTTTCTTCTTATCCCCAATGGCAACCAAGCACAACCTCCCTCACCCCTTTCTCCCTCAACCCCCCCCCCCCCCCCACACACACACACACAGACACACACACACACACCACCACCACCACACACACACACACACACACACACCTCCTCCCCCCTCTCCCAATCAAAGTCACACACCTCGCTGTAATAATAAGAGTGCTTACTCTCTCAAAAGCGGTTTAAGTGAATTTCAGTGAGTCGCGGGGGAATAGGCCTCAGGAGGCTTTTGAAAGCATTGAGGCAGCCCGCAAAAAGTAATTACTTTTCCCTTAAACAGAATCGGGGCAGAAAGCAGCCGGCAAAGAGCAACCCTGGCTGGATTTGACAATGGTTAAACACAGCAATGCGCACACCAGACGGGCGAGAAGTGAGACTTTTTCCTCCCCGTCCCTGCAATACACACACACACACACACACACACACACGCACACACACACACTCATGCTTCATATAAGCGCTGTCATGAAAGCAGATAAGAGCTCAAAGCAGGAGATGGCTGATAAATGTGTTTATGTTTGGAAGTGTGTGGTTTTGTGCATGCAGTCTGTGTGAGGAGCCTGACGAAGGGTGTGACAGGTGAGTTTCTGTTTGAAAGACGGAAACAGAGAAAAATAAATCACACACTAATGGTTTCTGACTCAACCGTCTTTAAAAAAAAAGGAGAAAAAAGGAGTAGGGAGAGAAAAAACACACCTTGATTTGCGCCTTGGGCTTTTTAAGCTTTCTGTCTGTCAAGTTAAGACCTCAACTACCCTCTCATGCAAAGGAATTAAAGGGCATAACTCTGAGCATAAATTATGCATTTGAGTGAACTAATAAAAGGGAGCAGCGTGTTCTTTTTCACTGCCCTGCAATGGATGTCATATCAAAGACATTCTTCCTTGATGTACTGACTCAACTGCAGTGATGATTTGCACATGCAGACACTTGTCAATCAATCATCCATGACCACATTTAGACTGGTCTCTAAGCTGCTTATGGGGGGAAGTATTTGCATAGCATAGAGGATCATTTCCGGAGTACTTTTTATTACTACTTCACATACGAGTGTGTGTTGAAGGGGTCCTCTGTAGACAAAGGCATACATTTCCCATAGTACTTTGTTTCCTGATAAGAATAACAAAAGAATGAATGAATGAATGAATGAATGAGTTCCCCCAAAAGCTAATGTAATTTACAGCAGGCAAATAAAGTTACGAGACATATTTTTCAAGTTCCCATTTTGTCCTAAATAAAGATACATCTGGAGAACATTACCCTGGGAACACAGAACCTTTAGAACGTCAGACCCTTGGGACACAGGACTCATAGGACCTTTTTCCCACTACTGTATGTGCAATATGAATTAATAGAACAAAGGACCCTGGTAACATAGGCTTGTCTCCTTATGCATGCAATGAACTCATGTGTCCACTTCAGTCGCCATTCATGTTTTATTTTTGTTCTTTGTGGACTAGTGACTGCAGGTGAGCTGAGGCCGCTTCCGTAGCCTTTCTTCACTTTGCACAGAGAGCCCTGCACAGCGCATACAAATTGCCTCGCATGAAACTGAATTATATCTTTTCCCTCCGTCAACCCACAATATGTAATTAATATACTGCCCTTCCCCCTTGCACACATCCAGTGCTCATTACTGTCCTAGCACCTAGTTAAAAATAAAAATAAATAAATAAATAAAATAAATAACAATAACACCCATTGAGTACTAACAACAGTCTTGGTGTCTTGCAAGCCATTGTTGCTCATTGCCCATTCGTTTCACTGGGTAAGGAGACGTGGGTAACGTACAGTAATGAGGGTGGCATATGGCTGTGCTCCCATCCCAAGAGCAGATGCACTTTGCGCCTGAGTCTGCCAGTGTGTAATTAGAGCCTCATTAGGCTTCAGGTGCAAACGATGCTTGGCAAAGGCTATGTGGGCTATGTGACACAGAAGATGTAATTAAGTTGACCCCCGGTGCACTTACAGTTGATAATTACCTTCTGGAAATCCTCTAATTTGAAGGGTAGAATGGGATGCAGGGCCCTGGGCTCGACCTTCGCCATTATCGAACAGCAATTCATTCGATAGGAGTTCAAATCAATTTTGATAGGGGGTTGCATGAGGGCAAGCTGCCCCATGGAAACCTTTCAGAATGGGTTACATCACTTGTGTGTGTGTGTGGGAGGGGGGGCTTTACCTGTGTGCTGAGAGGGCAATCATCATCCCCCAGAGCCTCGCGTCACAGCCAGGGAGAGTAAGCAATCCTGAATGGAAACATACATGGGCCCTCAGTCAGCCGTACCTTGAAAGGGATTTATTGATACAAGGGTATTATTATTCATTCATTTATTTGCATTGGAGAATTGGAATTCATTATCTAGAAATCTCACTCATTCAAACTGAAATTCAGGTCAATTTAAATCATGCGTTGCACTTTTTTTGATCTGACACATGATGACACATAAAATTAAATCTATTGGGAAAAAAGTAAGGTGGAAGCAAATGTACAGTATAGTGTGTGCTGTATGCAGCTGTCATGTCAAGTTGGCACATGATCTATATGCATATCAATGGTACTACTGCTCCAAAGCTTAACCAGAAAGAGGATTGCTTGCTGCCAAGGATTCACACACAGAGACACTGGGAGATGTACCGTAATTGTTTTGGAGTGCTCTCTAGATTTAAACTCGGTCAGCAAAATGTGCTATTATACCATTGGTACCCTTTAAGGATAGTTTTAATGGCTGCACCTCCTACAGTATATTGCCAGCCCTGTCCGAAAGTCTCCAGATCTCAACTAAGCACATTATAAGCATGGCTGCTTTTGCTATCCAGCTTTGCATTTGCCCATCAGTTGGTTTCATTTCAAAGGACTCAGCATCAATTTATGTAAATTCAGTTCACTCTTAATTGACTGCTCAGATAAGCACTGGCTAAAACAATGGGGCATCAGAATATTCCCACTGACACTAAAGCCGACTGAGCTGAGTTTGAAATGCAATAACTAAATCACAACCCGAAACATCACAGGTGACTGTGACGTGCCCAGTCAAAGCGATTCTGATATTCGAACGGGGGTTATTACATTGGAAATAGCTCTTCGGCATCTGACACCCGTCTTTGTGTGTGAGAGTGCGTGCCTGTCATATGCAGACGGTAATGTTTATTCTCCATAACCTTCATGTGATGAGCAGAGGCATGGGTCACAGGGCGGCGTCTGAAGCGAGGGGTATGAGTGATCACTCAGCCGAGGCTGCAGAGCACGGGTGAGCGCTAAAGCGAGGATTAAACCGCCAGCCAGCGTGAACCTGCAGGGAAATACAAATATTTGCCTGCATTCAATTGGCTTTTATCAGCCTCTGCGAGAAACAATAAAGACGTGGCGGGGGAGGGGTGGGGGTGGGTGAGTGGGTCGGGGATTGGGCAGAATGTGAGTTTGGAGCGTCCGGGCAAATTCCATCATCATACCCAATAATGACTGCAGGCAGGCATACGGAGACAGAAGGAGAATATGCTGGTGATGGGTGGGTGGGTGGGTGGCGGTGGGGACGGGGGAGGGGTGGTGGGGGGAGGGGGTTTCAAACCGATGCTGTTTGTGTTGATGGAGGGGGGCAAGGCCAAGAATGAAAATGTAAATGTCATTGATGCTTCATGGGTGAAGTGAGACGGGGATCAAGCCAGTGTTGTGAGAGGGGGCTCTCTTTCATCTTCACACTGGAGCGCAGCACAGAGGGGGAAAGCCAAGAGAGGGAGGGAGGGAGGGAGGGAGAGAGGGAGGGAGGAAAGGAGAGAGGCTGGGGAAGGGGAAGGGGGGGAAGTTAGTAACAGCAGAAGAAATCTGCCCATCCATATTTCCTCACAGGGACATCTGGCAGCATCTGTAAGCTCGAATGTTGTAGCGGGTAAGAAGAAAAGACAAAAAAAAAAGTGTTTATGCATATGACATGATATTTTGACTGCAGAAACCAGTTAGAGATTAAGCACATCATGTGATGCTTATGTCAATACATTAGAGTCCCCCAGAGTGCGGCGTGAAAAAGACTAGTATTTCCCAGCTTTTCCAGAGGCCTTAATTAAGCTCTTGTTTTGTGTTTAAAATCTCACATGGATGGGGCCAACATGATTGTGTGCAGTCAGTCTTGGGGACTGGCTGCTTCCAGCTTGAAAATGAGAATAGGACAAAGGAAATAGAACATGCAGAAGGCAGACATACAAAAAGCACATGGCAAATGGAGGCGAATGGATCTCATCTGTGCAGAAGCCAGGCGCTTGTGGCCCAAATGGGGCCATTTGAATGTGAAACTGTGACTGGGACACAGCAGCAGCAGCCGAAGGCAACAGAAAATAGCCCAATTCTCTCCGTGGCATAGTACTGTATATCCCTCTTCCTGACTGCTTGGCGTCTGCCAAATGGACAGGGATGTAATTTAATAATTAGCTACAAATGGCAACCAGCAGAGAGGGAACAGGCCAACATGTCAAGCCACTTATCACACATTTGTCATTACTGCTCTGCACCAGCCCAGGCCCTGGCCTTGACATGCTGCGCTTCCACAGAAATTAAAATTCAACCCAGCAAACCTTGAGCGCTGGAAAGGACAAATGTAGCAGCAGCCCTGGTTCTGCATAGCACCACTGACAGAGTGTTATCACTTAAGCTCTGCGCCGTGTTACAGAAACTCTGTTTCTGTTTTTCTCTAAACAGCATGGGGTTGGAGTTAAGAGGTTACATTAGTTGGATCCTCAATTTAACTGAGGGGGAAAAAGTATTTTTGTCGTTTTTTTTTTCTTAAATCATTATTACTTTTTGTTAAAGGAGAGATTTTTCAAAGTGTTTACATATGCATGGGTCAAAGATAGTTAAAGATCATCAGTGAATGAATGAATGGAGCCAGGAAGCCAGATATCAGTTATAAAACTGATTGCTTGCTTCTCAGAACAGCTGTAATTATTAGTGGAAAAATGGTAAGAAAAATTACAGTCATTACAGCAAAATCTATTCCATGCACAACGCTATTATTTCTAACCTCTCTGAAATCAACTGAAATTCTTACATGTGTTCTTGCAATAATTCCAGCTTTTGTCCTTCATGCTTACTAGCCAGGAAGGCTGTGGTCTTTACTGATGACTATAATAACTAAGGCTGGTTTAGTCTTCATATGTCATCATGCTCTGACATCACACTCGTATTACTTGTGGGCACCAGAGCCAGTCGAACCAGTCGCAGTTTGTCACCCATACTTGTCTGGCTCATATTGTGTGACTCTGCCGATGTGCATGGGCCAGATAAGACCGGTAAATCAAGCGGCATATAACTGTACTGTAAAGCAGGACAGAGGGTGTGATTACACACACAGACACTGAGCGGGGAGCAGAGTTCCCTTGCATCTAATCATGTAGTAAATGCCGGTGTCGTGGAGTGCCCTGCCAACACTCCGTAAGTCATTCCTGCTAAAGCATGTCGGAACTGATCTCTGTAAATGTCAGTGTAAAATCAAGGCAGTGCCATGGTCAGGGACTTCAGAAAGAGAAACTAGAAAAAAAAGAGAAACAGGAAGATTAAGAAGAAGAAGTAAAAAAAAAGGCCTCACCTCGGACCTGGAGGATGGATGCATGCACTGAAAGGGTACCTCAGCCTCATGACAAAGCACTGGGGTAAATAAGTACATTTATGGGCAAAGCAACATCCATAAGAATGAGGTAGTCTAATTTGATTTCCATTATAGGTTACAATTTAATGCAGTGCGGGGCCAACAAACCGATGCATTCCATTTGCATAGCTTGTGTGTTGCGCTCTTTTTTTGTTCCATAATGAATGAATAGCAATCCATCATACCAGCCAAGCTGTCCTTCATCTGAAGTCGTGAGTAATGCATTTTCCTCTTTTCTGTTTTACTCACAGGTTATTACCTGCCAGTTGCAAGCAACAAAAAGAGGGAAAAATGAATCCCAAATGAAAGGGCATAAAATACAGAATGCAGTGGGAGACCATCCTTCAGTGGTTTAGTGACCTTCACACTAGTGTGAACAAGGCCTTGAATGCACCCATGTGTGCAGTCCACTGTATGCATATTTTTCCCAAGAACAAGATCTGACCTCTTCCTATGCAACACTTCTCTTGCCTATTTCAGAGACCTGTCATTGCTCTCTAAAACGAGTGCGCCCATGCGTTTTTTCGTCTCTCTCTCTGTCTGTCTGTCTGTCTATCTCTCTCTCCCTATCTCTACCCCCTTACCCTGTCTCTGTCTCTCTCCCCCTCACTCATACACACACACACACACACACACACACACACAAACAGAGAGATAGACAGGCGCACACACACACACACACACACACACACACACACACACGCATAGTAGATGTAGAGAGGAGGACAATGTGAAGTATTTCAGTGAAAGAAATAGTTCAATTTTAGTTCCAAGCTGAGATTTAAACAGTGAGTAAACTGACACAGTGTCAAAGCACTTATTTTCCATTAGCAGTACACAAAACAGGTTCTCTTTTGAATGGGCAAAAGTATTATCGTTCTCATACAACATATTTTTCTACTGCGCTGGCTGAAAAATATCCTCTCTAAAAAACAGAATGAGAAGACTGTTGTCCTGTATATTATCTCCATTTTGAACCCAAACCAAAGAAAATGAGAAAAATTTGCTTATGAAACTATGAAGCTACCTGCTATACAGTACAATTACGCAAACACTTAGCTGGATAAGTGTTACACTATACTGTACAGGGCATTCTGACACACAACAAAAAGCATTTAATTGATGGGACACATAGTCGTCTTTACCAGGGCTGGATACTATTGAAAATAAAATTTCCTGAACCCTGTTTGCCTCTGCTTTCTCCTACTTCTCTTAGGATTCAAAATCAGTGTCTGAAGCTAGAATTTGGAAGTGGAATTAGAATGAACTACATTAGCATTTTTTTCTACTTCCATGAACACCGAGCCCACCACTTCCTGCTCTAAGTCCTGCCACCCACCCCCCCCCCCCCCCAAATACTCCTGGCCCTTGGCGCTAGAGTGGTGTTAGTCCTCATGTGGTTTGAGAAGCTCCAACTGAGTGCATGTAGGAGAGCAAGACCCTTGAGTTGATGACATCAAGTGCTAGTGTAGGCGGTGCATAACAGGCTTAGCTCTGGGGATGCTCACTGTGCATAATAACAGAGACAGTAGTTGTGTCAGCACCAAGCCCGTGTCTGTTAGGTGCTTTTGGCTTCCATTGCCTTTGTCTCCGGAAACTTCTCTGTAACTTTTAACTGAAGGGAAAGGTAGGACCGCAAAGACTGAGAGCGCCGCAAACAGGCAAACACAGAGTCCGCCATGACGTGCTCTTGCCACTACTCTCATCTGCTGTGTAGTTGAGCAGCTCTTATGTCCTAAGTGGGTTGCTACGGCAGCACCAAAACATACCGTACATGCTTCTATTACACAGTTCATGACAATCCAATTATTGACTGAAAGATTTCTGCATCACAGTGTGAGAGTCAAGCATCCAATATTCCGCTGGCACAGTCTCAGATGACACAATGCAGCAGACTGCCGGGGTACACAGCTGTTACCTCTTTTTTCTTCTTTTTCCTTCTTCCTGGTCTTCTTTTTCTTCTTCTTCTCTAGCCACAATTGTTTAGTGATGAGAACGTTCTACAGTGCACCTACGCGGCCATTATAACAAGACTACCTTTGTAAGCAGCATGTGTGCCACGTGAATGAGCCCTCCAGTGAGCACTAACAAGCAGTTAGCAACATTTCAAAGGGGCCACGAGGTTCTGGTGAACAAAGACGACTGGGCTCTGGTCCTCAGAAACGTAGGCCGGCACATAAACAATCTCGTCATCTTATGGCAGAACCCAGTGAGCTTCTATTCTGACTCCCCCAGCCCATATCCGCACAAACACAAACACAAACACAAACACAGGGACACAGACACAGGCACAGACTCAGACACACAGACACACACACACACACACATAAGCCAGTAAGCAGATATTGTACAGAAAGAAAAGAGGATGTGCTCTGCTTACCTTAAAGCACTTAATCTCTTCTACTCACACTTTTAAGTAATTACACTCTCTGACACACAAAAAAAGAGTACACCTGAGACAGAGCCCTACCTCCAAGCAAACCAGCACTTATTACCTTTTTTATTTAATTATTATTATTTTTTTAATTCTCATTCTGATGTCAGACCGCATTGATCCCTCCCTGGTGATCACGGCACGCTAGCTTCTGACCTTGTCTGCTTACAGTAATTAATTAAAATTCTGGGCAGCCGTGACAGCTGATGAATTGTCCCCTTGTTTATCATTATTCCAGCAGTAATCATAGCAGTGTGCCTGCCTTCCCTGCCACACTTCCTATGTCATGCCTGGGGGGGGGGGGGGGGGGGGGGGGGGGGGGGGGGGGGGGGGGGGGGGGGCGG
>JASCQY010000080.1:9670516-9674344 GCA_030264315.1 Sardinella tawilis | reverse complement strand
GGGAGCGTGCCTATGTTCCCACAGCCCTATGTTCCCACATTTTCATTGGCTAGGGTTAACCCTAACCCTAACCCTAACCCTAGCCCTAGCCCTAACCCTAACCCAAACCCTAGCCCTAACCCTAGCCCTAGCCATAATCCTAACCATAGAAAATGTGGGAACATAGGGCCGTGGGAACGTAGGGCTGACCCCCACTGCTAGGGCTGCATCATGGCTGCTACAGTAAGGCACCAAATTGTTCCTACAGCAAATAGGCATGGCAGCATGGCTGCTGTGACCACAGTAAACATGGCTACCGTACTGCAGGCATCATACTGCTGCATGAAAGAGAAAGCAGATGGACGTTGACTTTTGTTTATTGTTTTTTTTTAAATGTTTCATGGAAAGCATGAGCCTTTGTTTTTGTTTGTACAATGTTTACTTTGTAATGTTTATGGTCTGGGAATGTCTACAGTGTGTCTATAATATCAACTGTCTCAGAGTCGAACGAAGGCTGTTCCTTTACAGTGGTGATTTTTCTGTCCCCATGTGCTCTGTGTGTCCATCATTTCTCTGGTCTACTCCAAAACCGAGATGTTATAAAAAAAAAATAATGTTATTGCTGTAATGAAGTAACCTGTTATGAAAGGAGATGAACACTGAAAGTCTTGCTCTGCTATTTTGCTAGAGATTGTTATGGACAGAGACGGCCACTTGGCATTGAAAACAGCACAGCATCCTTAACACAGAGACCAGTCTGGTTTTGCAAAGCAGCACGACCTCTCTGGTTTCCCTCCCCCTCGACCCTCTGCCAAAGTTGCCCGCCGCCACTGCCAGTGCACCAACGACCTTATCACTTTTCCATCAGCCCACAAGGTGCCCTATAATGGCAGTGGGAGGCATCCATACACTGACCACGTCGGTCATGAATAATACAAACCAAAGATGATACTGCAGACCTACCTGAGCCCGCTCATAAATATGTAAACCATTACATGTAAGTGATTGGCCACAGAAGAAAAAAAGAGCAACAGCATCATCAACAACAACAACAACAACGGCAACAAAACAGTATGGTCTGTACAACTAGGGTGAACTCGAATAAGAATGGAGTGGGGCCTCTTGTAGGAGCTGTCCCTTATTGTCATTCAGGCACGAAGCCCTTCCATGCGCTTTGAACATTATGCAAATCTGGCCACCTGATTGGCCATTCATGGTGATCTCTTATTTAGTGCCTTGGATTAAATGGCACCCTGTCAGAATTGTTGTTGATGCTGAGAGCGTAATGGACATGCTATGCACCCAGTAATACATTCATAGGGAAAAAAAACCCACAAGTGTCCAATCTTATCTGCCTCTCCACTCACCATAGGTATAAACCAGATGTTTATGTATGGGGGAAAATGCTTTCAAGGCATGCATTATTCTTTGGGATTAATACAGTATGTCGTCTGGAATTGGAGCCAAGCCAAAAGTATGGCTAAAGAAAGGGGCCGAAGGAGTATTTAAAGAATGATGTCCACGTGAAGAAAAATATTCTTGAGAATAATCCACTCATTGTCATATAAAGGGGAGGGGGGGGGGTTGTGGGGTTGTGAAAGTCTTGCATTTCCAGAGAAACACAATGTCTCAATCAAATGCTTGAAATCATTTTTTCACGATTTTCAGCTGTAAAAATCCAGACCAATGCAAAGTAACAATAAAATAACAGCTCATAAATTCTTCATGATTTCCAAGATATATAGAACTACTTCAATGTTATCTGTGTTAAGACGTTGCCTTGGAGACAAAAAGTAATTTCTCATTCTAAAAGTGTCAACGCGTGTGACTTTTTCTGGACTGTCGTCAAAAATAAGGACAAAAATTAGCTTTGATCTACAGCCCTGTTTCCTTTTTTTCAGTGAGTGGACACGTTCAAGGGTGCCTGGTCCTCTCTCCGACACAAGCCAGGGCATTCCATGTTTTTCCACAGCGTCGGCGCTTGGAGCGGGTTCACAGATGTCAGCATCTGGCACTGATGTCATTATCAGTTCGCACACAAAAGCCAGCTGGATAACTAGCAAATCACCGCCGACGCGCCCTTTCAGACATTACCAATCCACCAGGGGGATCCGACCCGACCAAAAACACTCAAGTCCATTTCACACAAGCATAATGCGGCCTTATTACGGAGGTGTTAATGCTGGGTCAGTTCCACGAGAGGCAGTGTGAGATCCCGATAGTTTGATCACATTGACACTTACTGGTGCCATGACTTTTTTTCCAGAGGAGAAGGATGGAAACGTTCACTTTCTTGTCTTGCGTATGTAATGTTTTTTTGTGACTGGCGTGGAGATGTAGCTAAATAATTGTTTGAATGTGTGAAGTGCTGCCGTGTGAACTCAGCCTGCGGATGGAACAAAATGACTGACTCAGCTTCCCTGGGTGCCTGGTAATTGGATTAATCTAACCTGTCAGGATTATGTCACCCCACCGGTGCACCATTTGCTTGGCCCCTTGAACCTGAGGCCAGTGGGGATATAGAGAGACCGAGAAGAAATCCACTTTCATTTCATCGATTCCAAACAAACGTACAGCCAAAACAGCATTAGATGACTCTGTTTTACACCAGAGTGCGGAGCCGTGTGTACTGTAAGTCCTGGGTGGGTTTTTTCCGATAACCAATAAGAGGCTTTATGGGCTAGTTGCGGGAATTCTCTTCCTTTCACTAACCCCAGTTCACAGGACATTTATAAGGCTGCAAGCTGCACACAGCATTAAACTGTATACTGTGTGGGTTAAGCTATTCATTAACTTCACAAGGCTATATGGGGTTTCAAAACAGGGACAATAGAACAGTGCCCAATTCAAACAGGACAGCTGGATAGCCAACATGTGAAAGTGATGCTGGTGACTTTTTTTGACATATGCAGTCCCACAGTCCCATAAAAAAAAAAAAAAACAGAAAATAACAAGAGTAACTTTCGATTACATCTACAGCACATTTTACTCGACAAAACACCTGACTTGGGTGAACAAGTGCTAAACATTGCCATGTATTCACATAAACACACACTGTAAATTTAAAGTGTATGTAAATGTTTGTGTAAACACATAAACTGACAAACAAAGACACATTACAAGCAGAAGCCCTCTACACAGTAATCAGATCCACGAAAAAAAAAAAAAAAAAGGAGAAGTGAGTTTGTTTAACGGCCGTGACCAAAACATCCCTACAGGTCATAATGATGCACAGAGGATGCCATAAAGCTTTCACTCACCGTCCGCCAGTCGGTCCGTTCCCACAGGCTCAGGAGTGCGGCCCCCGGAGAAGCGGGCGCAGTCACACGTCTCGATCGCGGCAGGCCAATAAATCTGCGCTTTAATCAGAGGCACTAAACTGATGTCACTACCCACAGCCATGGAGCTCCGGTTTTGTCTGCTGTAATTTATGGCCCCATGACTACACGCCTCAATAGCACATAATCAACCGACAATTAGCAAGTGGTGGGTCCTAGCCATAGGGAGAAATCACAATCAAGGGGCCTTTTTTTCTCCCCTCTTTTCCTTCTTCTTTTTCTTGCTCGACACAAGACACTGACAGCCAAAAGAGCAGGAGGAATGATTTACTGGCTAATTAATGAAATAATATATTGGAACCATTTTGCGGCCTTTAATTCGTTCAGTATGTTGTGCGCTGATAAATGGCCGTTCACCTGATTGATAGAGCCAATTATAGAGGCTAGGCTTTATGATTCATGTTAAAACAGAACCATTGGCAGCCTGCTTAAAAAGGGCCTTTTAATGAAAGTGATTTTTTTTACAATTTGCCTATAATTAAATATAATAATAATAAAAAAAAACAATCAA
>JASCQY010000080.1:9663016-9668016 GCA_030264315.1 Sardinella tawilis | reverse complement strand
TAATAATAATAATACATTTGGCAATAAAATAAAAACTAATTTGGCAATCTATTCTTTGAGGCTTTCACGAGCGCAGCGGAAATCATCAGAGGTACATTAGAGTCTGTTTAATAAGTTATTTTATGATGCTTTTTTCCGCCATTACTGAGTTGACTAGTTATAGAATTTTGTCCATAAGGCTCATGGCTATATTGCATGAGGGTTAGAGAGAGGTGGGGAGCTTCTTTAGTGTCACAAAAGCGTTTTTACTTTGACATTTACTTAGAAGAAATTGCCCACATCACTTTGCTTATAAGCTGCCATGTTGCAACCACAATATCTCCACCCAGGTACAGTACCATCGATTCGTTTCATTTTTTGACAACTGACAGTAGTCAACGACCTTTAGCACTGGAATATAGGTCCAAATGTGCCGGCATTCATCTTTCATGTCAGCCATGGCATACTGGACAGGGAATCAGACTTTCAACCAATTCTGCGTCTGGTTCAATTCCAGATTGGTTGGGAAAATGTGTGTCACACTGAACAGCACTCTTCCATATGCACATACCCCTGAGCAAGGCACCTAAAAACGGTACCCTGCTCATTGCTAGTATGTGGGTTTGTGTGTTCAATAACTATGGCCAGGCCAAATGCTCAGAAAATGTTCTCCTGGCATAAGTAATAGGATCTTTCTTCTCCATATTATCAGAAGCTACAGTAGTCTGAGGTGTTTAATCTGTGCTAAGATTGAGAATGACTGCTGAAGGTGTAGTTTTGCAGGGTGTAGTTTTGCAAGCGCAAAGCAACATTACTCTGTTTCTATTGTTTTCCGACTCACATTTTTTTTCTTTGTTTTTTCTTGTCTTGTTTGCTTTTCAGGAGCTGACCTCTTCTCCAACTGCACGGAGGAGTGTAAGGCCTTGGGGCACTCCGACCGATGCTGGATGCCCTCGTTTGTGCCCTCGGACAGTCGCCAGGCCTCCGACTACCGTAGCAACCTGCACGTGCCTGGCATGGACGCAGTGCCCGATACTGAGGTAGTACTTGAAAGCCAAGTGCAAACAGGGGATAGATCATTCTCCACCTTTGGCAAAGAGAAGTCACATCACGGCACCCTAGAGAGAAGAGAATTAGACATTCTCTTACCTAGTGCTCGAACGCCTTACAAAGCCAACTATTTGTGTGAGTATATACTCTAGGTCATCAAATCTCCACTACTCTGCAGGAAATCTGGTCCCATTTTTTTTTCCAAAAATCTAGGGCCATTATTTTTTCATACATGTACAGTAATACTTACAAATATGGCTCTACCCTTTTCCTACTCTGCTCAACCCCTTCCTCCTCTCCCTTCCCCCACCCAAGAAATCAAATAAAATGTTTTTTTTTATTCAAATTGATGTGTCAAAACTTTTTGTCTTGAATCTTCCTCAATTGGCCCAACTGCTTTGCCCTATTCTTGCTCAAGTGCCTTCCTATTGTTGGCGTGCCACTACTCTTATAACAGAGGAGTCTATAGCACAAGTCTGTTGTGACTTTTCATTAAATCCATTTGCTTGCTATTAATAGCATTACATTATGCTATCATCACCATCTGTGACACGCCTGAAGTGAGCAACACATTTATTTATAAAAGAGGTCAGAAATCAACTAGTAAGTTCTGTAACTATATGAGCCACAGCTGCCAGTGGATGAATATGTCATCATATACCTCACCGTGTACCATTTGCGACTTGCACAATCTTAGCAATTGAAATAGATATTACTTCCTGTTTTGCTCTGGCTCTATCATTCTGCTAAGATGTTAAATACATAAAACAGCAGGTTGTTAAAAATCTAGCTGTGGACAGCTAGGTTAACATTGAAATACTGTGCAAGTTGCTGATTGAGTAAAATTAGTTACTTCAGTACTAAAACTAGTTTTAACTAACAACCAATGCAAGTTTCCAACCGCTGTACATCCCTTGCAAAATCACTACTTTGTTAAGAAAAAGGTCAAAAGACAGTGTTTTCACAAAACTATTTTATTGAGCATTTGCCATTAAACTAGAAATGCGTCACCCAGTTTTGAAATTGATGTCAGGTACATCAATGTCAACAGCTTTAAGGCCTGTTGGCCTATTTGCAGTCAATTTCAACATTCAATTCAACCCAATTTCTTTCAGTCAGGTAGTTCGAGACAGAAGACAACAAAATATGCTTTCACAGAGTAGTCCTATACACTTGTTATATACTGTACAGTATTTATAATATATAACGTTTGTGAATATTTTCATCATTCTTTGAATGTCCAGGTCATTTTGTAATTATTATTAGCGGTTTTACAAAATAAAAGTATACAGTCATCCTGTAAATTAATAATTAAATTGAGTTATGGATCTGAGAACATTTTCTGAAGTGAAGCCTAAGACTAAAATACTTATCCTAAGACTCTCTACCCACTGACTCATAAAATAACATGGGCCACATTAACATTACCTTGAACAGAGTAGATGACAGGGGGTTGCTTGATATTATAATCAAAGAAATAAAAATATCAACAAAAAAAACTGCGATTACCTGCCCATGTGCATGCTGTGGTTCACACTAGTGACGTAATAAAAAAATGTTCTGAACATCAGCTTATGAGAACTGGGACATTGTGTGCCACAAGAACAACACAAATGTTGCATGGTAGTCTCATCAAGCATGCAACGCTGACATAAATATCACCTCTCAACAAGTGATAGCTGACTGTTGCTAAACTATCATGTGTAGCTTATGTGTCACTCTGCGTTCATGCTATGAGATTCCTGCTGCATGTGCACTCACATATTTCGCCTCTTTTTTTGCTCAAGAAAGCGCCCATTTTGTGCCATGGTTCATTTTCAGTGTGATTTGTGATCATTCCTGTGTTGCTGACATTTCATGTGAAAGGAGAAAAAAAAACTGTGAAGTGACATCTTTAAATGCTTTGTCTCTCTTCACTTCTGCAGCCCGGAAAAGGATTTGCTAGCTCCTTTCGCGTGGACATACCCGAGACAGCGTGAATTTGCACAAAATGCGCCCGGCCAACAAAAGCATCCACTTTTCCACATCATTATCATGTTCAGCCAGCTGCTGCCTGGCCCTGGAGGACCACAAGCTGGGGCACAGTAGGGGTGTGGCTGGGGTAGTGCTTGGGTTGTGGAGGGGAGGGGAGGGGACAGGAGGGGAGGGGTGGGCGCTGGGACTCAACACACGCTAATGTCCTGGATCAGCACTGAGGCCTCTAAACTGTTCTCAGCAGGCCTGAGAAACGCACTGAAATCCTTCTCTAAGAAGAAACTGAATCAAATGTGAACAACGAAAAAAGAGAGAGAGAGCGAGAGAAAAAAGCAGACTGAACCTAAGCTTAAATGGGAAAGTGGAATGAACCACAAAGACAAACGAATGGGGATAACAGACATTTTGCTGATCTGGGTTGAGCCTGTTTACAGCATTCTGTCAATCTTCAAGTTTAACTGAGCCCTTTACTTCTCTCCGTAGAAATCAATCAACAGAGTCGACTTTACAGGTACATCATTGACGATTCCAACCTATCAACAAGTCAGCATTGATACAATGTGCATTATTGATAACTATATCTGTTTTAGACTTGACTGTTTTCTAAGCTCTTTTGTTTCCTCTTTCGTGTGGTCAAGTGTTTCTGAATCTACTCTGAACTTTACGAAGATGGGAAATCAACTGGTCAGACTCACAGGTTACCTCCCATGCCACTGGCCTAAAAACTCGAATGATGGCAGACATTTTGTGGTTTATATCATGTGTGAAAAGTGTTTACTGTACTCTTTTAAACCTTCAACATGACTATAAATCTATCTATATATAAAATATCTCTATATAATATACTTTTCTGAAACTGTGTTACCATTGGTTAGTTTCTTACCCATCATATTGTCATAAATGGATACCAAGTGCTTAAAAGAACTTGTATTAAAAACTGAGGCCTCTCTCTCACTCTCACCAATGTTTATTTGACATATTTTACAATCATTTGACCTGTCTGGATGTTAGAAATAATGTCCAATAACGTCTCCAATGGGGCAGAATTCATTTACCCAACATCATGGTATTTTTCTGTGTTATTGTACAAAATAATTGGCAAATATTATAATGGATCTAAATATAAACAAAACTATACATACTATACATATTGTACATTTAAGCGTCTACCCACACACATCTAAACACAGACACACACATAACACATAACACAATACATAAACACACCAGCACATCTATAAAAAGGAACACACACACACACACACACACACACACATACAGTTTACATACACACAGACGTACATACACAGCTGACAATAAAAAAATGTCACTTAACTTTAAATGTGTACATTTCCTTTTTTGAAAAAAAGAAAAACAAACAAAAAATAAACAAACAAAGCAAACTAAGTAAATCCCATGATGCTCAGAGGTTGAAAATTTTGATTTCCCATGCTTAAAACTCGACACTTCTCATCAACTAAATATATCACTGTTGTTGTTATATCATTGTGAAGATTAGACAAAGATAAACAGCTGTTGCATTATGAATACCTCATGAAAACAAAACAGTGCCAATTTGTCAGCATAATTCCATGGGTTTTATATCTCTAACCTTTGTATCTGTGTAAGCCTGATAAAGCATACGCTTTCTGGGTCTTTCTTTTATTTATTGACATTTTTTCATACTACAAAATACAATAGTAAGTGCAATGGTGATTGTAATTCCAGTAGAATCACGATCGGGAGCCCTTTGCCTTTGATAATACGTGACATGCCATCAGTTTTAGCTTGCTGTTTTTTCAGCCTATTAAAGCAGTACACAGACAGTGCATTTATCATGAACCTCCCCCTGAGCGCCTGCACTCCCAGTGTATTTGTGTGTCTGTCTCTGTGTGTGTGTGTGTGTGTGTGTGTGTGTGTGTGTGTGTGTGCGTGCGTGAGTGTGTGTATTTTCCCCTTTCTTTATTCATGTATGAAGGTAGGCCTACACAATGGTA
>JASCQY010000080.1:9622397-9635159 GCA_030264315.1 Sardinella tawilis | reverse complement strand
AATTCACCAAAGTGCAAAACTGATATTTAATTCCGTCAAGTGGACACTTTTAGCTTGATGCTAATGGTACCATGTAGCCTACTTCCAATGATTGTGCTAAGCTATGCTAATAATGTCAATCTACTGTAAGTACTGAACACACTGAGAAGAAAATGATATGCATTTTCTTGAATAATACAAATACATCAATATCAAAAAAAGGTGGCATGTTCCTTTAAGAAATGCATTTCGACTTCATTCCGTTTAGTTTCGTTTACTTCAACTCACTGTTTAACTCGAGTGAAATTTACACTATAATAAGAATAATCTTTTCTTTTTTTTTTTAGAAAAAGCTATTTTGTGGCAACAAATAATGTTTTGCACAGTATATGGTTTAATCCAAATTTATCTGTACATTTTTACTTTAAAAGATTTTAACTTGAAATTGTGGATTGCATGAACTGGAAGATTTTCTCTGAATTACCTTGTGTGGCAAACAGCAAGCATCTGTTCAGCAACTGGAATGCTGTATCAATCATGTCTCCCATCAGGTCTGCAAGGGCTAAAAGATGTGTCAGACATCTGTGCTTTGAAGAAGTAAGCCATGACGTAAACATCCTCACATCATCTTATGCAGCAAGGCAAAGTATTTCTCAGATTTCTCAGAATTTCATCAAAAAGTATCATTCACACATACACACACACACACACACACACACACACACACACACACACAAAGCATAAAGTGTAGGCCCATTTCCTGGTGTTTAACGATAGCGCAGGTACATGTCTAATGTTTGTCTACAGACGTGAAAGTTATGAAAGTTGAGTGCATGAAAAGATCAATAGCACCTATGGCCAGGGCAGGCCTGATCTGCTTTTGAAACAAGCTGCAGCGGAGCCATTAACCATTCCTCCTTGGCTTTTGTTCATGGGGCCGCACAAAGCATAACAGCTGGTCACTACCGCGAACAGTGGCCAACTCAGCACGTGTTTGCTGTGTTGTGGCCTCGCTTTTAGCCGTTGCCCTGATTTGGGTGTGCGCTTTGGCCCCTAGGCATACCGTGGCGCTTGCTTTTAACCCAGTGTGGGCACACGCTTTGGCCACAAGCAATTAACGTCCAGTGGGGGCACTGCGCCTGTGTGGGCTGAGACATGTGCTCGTGCTGGGTCTGTGTTCCCTCATGCGGTAATCATCCCCCGGAGGCCTGCCAGAAGATGACAAAGGTTAACGTTCCCCCGAGGAGGACGAAGAAGGGAGGGAGGGAGGGACTGCAAATGAGGCGAAGGTGATGAGGAGGCATAAAGGCAGAAAGATAAAGGAAATGTGTGGAAAAAAGGAGCTTAACCTGCTCTGACATGGAAGGTGGGGGGTGGGAGGAGGCTAAGAGGTTTACCCCACCACAACATGGTACCTCTCATCACCACCAACACCACACACACACACACACACACACACACACACACACACACACACACACACACACACACACACACACAGCATACTTTTATTATTTCTAAGACATCTGCATGTTCACTTATATCCATTCTCTCTCCTGTACAAGTGTAAAATTCTCAAACACTCAACTGTTACTGTAAAACACAATACATCTTTGGAGATGTAATCCAGACTCAGATACAGTAAATAATAGATATTGAAGGAGGAAATTGATTTCATCTCAAATACTGTAAACACTAAATTAGCAGCTCATTATGTTGGAGAGCCACAGACCTGTTTATAGACTGATTCTATGCTTTGAAACATAACTTATTACAGACCATAAAATCTTGTCGGTGTTATAGACAAAATGGTTTGTGTTTATGAAATATTACCAACGGAGCACATAATTTTCTAAACAAAAATCAATTTTGTAAAACCTATTGTAAGTCAACATCCACACTTGTGTGGCATGCATATTTGACATGATATATATATGACCGTTTTTCAACACAAAATACACAATTTTATTTGTTACACAAATTAGACAAAAGTGGGCATGGAAAGTCCCTCATGCTACTGTATACTAATTTATTTCATTCTACTGTACATCAGAAAAAGCTCATAGCATCCCCATTGTCTTATTTGTTAGGCCTGCAAAATCACATGGCAATCACAATAGCCACCAAGAATTCACCAGCCCACCAATTGCAAACAGTTGGTAAGTCTCAGCGCATACAGTTAGCAGGCTATGGCCAGTAGAATTTTTTTGGAGGCAACATTTTGATATCTAGTTCATACATAAAACACACCAAGCTCAGGAAGCATGCCTACTGGTATCCTATTACTTGCTGTTAATGTACTGTAGGCCTACCATTTGGAGCACTGAGCATGAATTCTTGCTGTGAAACAATCCAAGAAATTTTCAGTGGGTGGCCAGGAGGACCTTTCTGAGATTAGGATGAGTAGCCAGTCACATGCACATGCGACGGGAGGAAAAATCAAATGATTGACCGAAGCTTGACTCCACAATGGTAGGTGGCGTTATATTCCCTTTTGCATTGGGTGTTTTACTGGTTGGCCTAGCAGTAGAGAGGAAGTGCAAACATTTTTTTTGGCTAAACCAAAGATGATAGATGATAGATGCTTCCAACTTCCAACGTAAGTTTGAAAAGTATAAGGAATAAATTTCCCAGTTTACGATTGTGCACGATTTATTTGACTTTCGTTCTCATTATGTAGGTCTCTTACTGTAATTGGACCAGTTTTTGCAGTTTTCTAGCCTGGGAATACCCATGCTGCCTTGCGCACTCGTTCCGAACTGCTAGGCCTGCCTGGAGACCATGGCCGAAATTTTCGCATGGATTTGGGAACCAATCACAGAGCTAGGATCGATGGCAAGACAATGCGTGAACTATTGGATAACCTAACCTTCACATCCCGTACGGGAAAATGAATAGGTGGTCCCCAGACTAAATCTCACTTGTGATTTAGTCTGGCATTATCCAGGCTAGCAGTTTTCAACTATCAGCAAAGATATTGTGCAGAACCATTGCCTTCCCAGGCTTTGAATGTGGGTCTGACATTGAGGATCAATGACCACCCACAAGAGCGAGAAGTGCATTTATATACTTTATACTTTATAACAGTATGAATAGTGCTGTCAATCGCTTAAAAAAATGGATCTGACAATTAATCACAACGGAAAATTTAAGGTAATCGCAATTAATCACAATTAATCACAGTTCCTGAATTCTACTTTACTTTTTTGTGAAGAAATACAGTATTTTTACACGTCCCTGGTTAGCCCTGTCCTAAACAGGGACATGTGTAAAATGACTGTATTTCTTCAGAAAACTTGCGCTCCTGTAGTTTCCTAGCCTAAAAATCAAGATGCACTCTAACGGCAGCAATTTTTTTTTGGAGGGGTTAGACTTAAGCTTTTCTTTGCCCTGGGCTCGAGCTCTATCGATCATCCCAGGACTACACTATATTATCAAAAGTATTCACTCGCCTGCCTTGACTTTCGTATGCCATCCCATTCCTAACCCATAGGGTTCAATATGATGTAGCTCCACCTTTTGCAGCTATTATAGCTTCAACTCTTCTGGGAAGGCTGTCTACAAGGTTGAGGAGTGTGTTTATAGGAATTTTTGACCATTCTTCCAAAAGTGCATACATCCCAAAGCGTTGGATACAGTGGTGTAAAGCACGCCGCCACTGTACTCTAGAGCAGTGGAGACGCGTTCTCTGGAGTGATAAATCACGCTTTTCCATCTGGCAATCTGATGGACAAGTCTGGGTTTGGAGGTTGCCAGGAGAACGGTAAATTTCTGACTGCATTGTGCCAACAGTAAAATTTGGTAGAGGAGGAATTATGGTGTGGGGTTGTTTTTCAGGAGTTGGGCTAGGCCCCTTAGTTCCAGTCAAAGGAACTTTGAATGCTTGAGGATACCAACACATTTTGGACAATTCCATGCTTCCAACCTTGTGGGAACAGTTTGGAGTGGGCCCCTTCCTCTTCCAACATGACTGTGCACTAGTGCACAAGCAAGGTCCATAAAGACATGGATGACAGAGTCTGGTAAGGATGAGCTTGACTGGCCTGCACAGAGTCCTGACCTGAACCCGATAAAACACCTTTGGGATGAATTAGAGTGGAAACTGAGAGACAGGCCTTCTCGACCAACATCAGTGTTTGACCCCACCAATTCACTTTTGGAAGAATGGTCGAAAAATTCCTAAACACACACTCCTCAACCTTGTAGACAGCCTTTCCATAAGAGTTGAAGCTGTAATAGCTGCAAAACGTGGACCTAAATCATATCGAGCCCGCCGTTTCACGTGATATGCACAAGCTATCAGTGTGAGGCAAAAACTCCGCAATCAGATAGAGAAGGTATAGCTATAAAGTCCTGGGTTAACCCTGTTTGGGTTTGGTATGATGTGTAACATTTTTATAAAAGTAACGAGTAACTATTCAGCATATGGAAAAGTATTGGAGTAAAACTATTAAATTCATCAAAAATATGGAGCGAAGTAAAAGTGGAAGTAGGAGGAAAAAAGTATACTCCAATAAAGTACAAATACTGCATTTTGCAAGTAGTTTTACTTCGTTACTGTACATCTCTGGTTATAAGTTGACTCAACGTAAGGGCACTACACTACGTTGCCTTATCGCAGTCGTCTTTTGAGTGTGTTCACATTCACAATTCACCAAATTGCTTTGAGTATCTATACCTTGACCACGCAGTCGATAAGCGAATTCCTTTGCTTTATTTTCATTCTAACTGCATATTTCAACAACCTTGTTGTTGTTACAAAAATAGTAGAACTATTTACAAGGTTTCTGGGCAGTCAGTTCATGTTCTGTTAACAAGCAAACTTCTCATGGTGATTGCTTAAGTAGGCTACTGCCTTCTCACTAAGCACTGAATTTAAAACAGTATTGAAAGATAGACAGAAGCTTACAATTGGGTAATCCCGCGTGAATTCAAAACGATGTCTTAAATGATTTATAAAGTGTATACAGTGGACTAGCATACTGCGAAAGTAGGCTACCTGCTGAAATGCACCGGTAAACAAAACAAAGCGAGTGGACGAATAGACCATTCACAGCCCTTGTTGTGTGAATGTGGGCGCTGCTGGGTAGTGCAATGTAGGCCTATTCATCTGCCTGATGAATTTGTTGTGTCAAGGGCAACTGATTTTGTGCCTCTGGTTCATATGTGGTTTATCATTTGTCCCCTTCATCTAGATCATTTGGTGTCCTTGGGCGTTTTTGGTAGAGCCTTTCATTCAGCTAAATTGTTACTTAACAGATAGGTTTGCCGATTCAACTCATTATCAACATTGGTAACACTTTAGATTACAGTGGTCCTAGCCTGTATGGTACCCTGGGTGAACACCCCCTCTGGCATGCCTCTCCCCCCCATAATCTGCCAGGGTGCATGGTGCAAACCCATCAAAAAACAGCGAGTACATCAAACAAATACATGTACAGTATATATATATATTTTTTTTTTATGTTTGCAAGTGCCCATACTGCTGCTGACAAGATGCCACCCCTGACAAGATGCTCGTGTCTCTCATATCAGAAACTGCCCCTGCCATGAACAACTTGGTAAGGAGTAGTAAGAGCAATGTCACAAGAACTGTCGACTGGAATAACACAAACTGGATGTTATCTGTCCATAGTTTCAAGAAGATTGGAATAAAACAAACTATGGATGTTATCTGTCCGATATTGCTTTCTGTGATGCAGGCATTCATTAACCTGGGGGCTAATTATAATACCATATTACTAAAGATTATGTTTATTTAACACATTTCTAATGAATCAATGAACAGCCACACAATTACTGTATTAAATGCTTCACTTTTAATACCGTTTCAGGTGTAATCCCACAATCTCAGATTTCCATCTACAGTATTCTAGGGCGGCAGCATAACATTCTCTACACTTCATCTTCACAACTTGACTGATTCTTACATTGTAAATGTGCAAATTGAGTACACATCTAGTTTATCTTTGTTACTCTTTCTTATATCGTTCTTACTGTACCTTCTCCTTACCAACTACTTCACGGGTCTGTTCTATAATGTTACCTCGACATTTTGCTCAAATGCAGTTCGCAGTTGAATTCCATGTGACTAAATCCTCTCTTTTCCTATGTCTTTGTCTATGGTGAAAAAAAAAATCTGTACCTCCCCCACAAATGAACTAAAATGATTAACCTCAGGCATAGCTTGTTTCCAGTGTTTACACCCTAGTTTTTGGAAGCACCACCCCTGGCCTCAAACTGCCCCTCAAGCATTTCCTGTGTCCCTTGATGCCTGATGTTTCAGGTCTCATATCAGTTGCTTGCCTCCTCCAAAGTTTATTAAGGGAGAAGGGCCTTTGCTTGATGGTTGCCCACGGCAGCGAACCTGTGTTGCGTGTGTATTTTTTACACATACTCAGACACACACACATACGCACGCACTGAGGGAGAGAAAAAGTGAGACTGAAGGGAGGAAGAGAGAGAGAGAGAGAGAGAGAGAGAGAGAGAGAGAGGGAGGGAGGGAGGGTAGGAGAGAGAAAATATCTCTGGTGTCCTACTTCTGCTTCATTGAATCACTCACTCTCCAAATACAAAAACATTTAGTGCCAAAGGAGGCCCTTTTTTCCTACACACACTCACACACTCTTCAACCAGTACTCGGTGCATAGCACACCTGAGGGACAGGAACAGACAGAGGAAATTGAAACATTGTGTCACACTGGTGTGGAAATGAGGGTGGTCAAGACCTTGTCAGAAAAAGATCCAATCTAACACCATTAGCACAGAATGATGAACGAAATAAAGCCATCATGCAACCCTACTGTTAACAAGTGCCACTACGTGGAGAACCCTGCCTAGAGTACAGTGCATCAGTACTATGCGTCTAACTGCAGAAAAGATTAGTTCTAAAACTGGGAGTTCCGACCCTCGATTGTGATTGGTTGAATCACAGTCCATGCCATTGTAAAATCCACGATTTACCTCAGCTCTGAACGCATTTCGTTCTACTGTATATTGCTGTGACATAGCAAAGTTAAAGGATAAGTTTGGTATTTAGCACTTTAAGCCCATTTTCTGAGTGAGAAGAGAGAGAGTACTTTATTTGTCCTTTTTCAAGGAGATTTTTTCTCTGCATTTAACCCATCCGGGGGGTATACACACATGTACACACACATTCTTGGGGTGTAGTGAGCTTAGTGAGTCCAGTTCAGTCCACACGCACGCGTTCTTGGGGAGCAGTGAACTTAGTGAGTCCAGTCCACACACACGTTGGGGTGTGCATACCCACGCACACGGAGCAGTGGGCAGCCATCCGATCTGGTCCTTGGTGTCCTCGCATGAGGCGGCGGCCAGGTCCCTATCCAGCGCCCGGGGAGCAGTTTTGGGGTAATGTGCCTTGCTCAAGGGCACCACATCCGTGGTTTTTTGGACATGAGGAAGTGCTGCACGATCACTTCCCCCACCTTCCTCTTTGCACCAGTGGGGGATCGAACTGGCCACCCTCCGATCACCGGTCCAACTCCCTGACCAGTACACCACGGATGCCGGATGTGCAACTCACTGAGTGGTTAGTGGTGCTCCCTGGTATTACACAACAATTGTCATAGTGAAATATGGCTTCTTTCGTGTTTTATTTGGCACTTGTAGATTCTCAAACTATTTTTCTCAGATACTTCACAACCGTGTATATACTTCCGCTCAGTATTTGAATCTGAAGCGCCGTGACAAGAAGGTCCCATTCTGTGCAGCATTGACTTTCTTAATCGGTGCCTGCACTGCCTGCACTTCCCGCAGGTACACCACCAACTACCCGTGGTCCTGCACTGTAAAAAAGGATTTGCAATGCTTACTTGAAAAATGTGTGGAAACTCGTTGCCTCAAACAAGTTAAGTAACCATATAGTCTCTTTCAAGTTATGGTAAAGATATATTGAAAGAGACAAGTAATCTTTACTTACCTTATTCGAGGCAACGAGTTTCCACCCATTTTTCAAGTAATCATTATGAATCATTTTTTACAGTGTGGGGACTGCTTCAGAGCTAGCTTCAGGGGCCTCCGTAGCCCTAGCTTCCATCTCGCTCTCCATTTCACGTAGCTCCTCTGCCGTGTACTCTGGCTCAAAACGATAGCGACGACCATCAAACTCAAAGTTGAGTATGTCCTCTTCTTCAACCCACCTCTCATACTCATATTTTCAGCCTTTGTGATGTTTTTTATATATTATGATCACTACTCGGGAGCGAGAGCACAGTAGCAGCGCAGCAGTAGTGTTGAGCGAAGCGAAAAGACTACTACCAAACATAAACAGACCCCCTTTCCGTTTCCGGTGGCGGAGTGATATCAAGGAGCAATGAGTCTTCCAACAGAAACCAATGGGATTTTTAAAATGGCAAATAAAACACGAAAGAAGCCATATTTCACTACAAAACTTGTTGTGGAATACCAGGGAGCACCACTAACCACTCAGTGAGTTGCACATTTTTTAAAACGAATGTTTAGGATGGTTTTAAGGACAGGACGAAAAGCGCACATTCACAGCAATGCTAAAGCAGACGGATGTAATTCTAAATTAGCCAAATAACGGAATTTGGTAGGGACCAAATTCTCTATCTACTGCATTCTAGACAACTCAGAAAATGGGCTTAAAGTGCTAAATACCGAACCTATCCTTTAACAGTGGTTGTGATTGTGCGTTGCTTGGCGACCATTCAGCCAGAGGAACCATATTTCTTGGTAGAGGAATAGTTATCTATGAATAATTCGCTACATTTCCTGTCGTTGTGGCTTTTTGTCATTAAATCATGATGGGTTAATGTGGTAACAGTTTTAGAATAGCAATAACCCCTTCGAGTCCATGAGTTATGCTCGGTTTACCACGGCTAAGGTGAGTTGTTCGACACGATGCGTAGCAGAGGTAAAACCCTCTTGGGGTTATTGCTTACATAGACAATGAGAAGACAAATCTTAAAATGCACCAAGCCACATGTATTTTAACATTTAACATTCAAACATAACTCTTGGTATGACTTTTGCCACACTTCCAGACTTAAGCTTTCACCTCCATGAGGGCGCAGATGCCAGAGGAGAATATGCTGCTCTATTGTCCTTGTTAAGCTTCTCATCCACATTCTTGGGCCCCGGGCCCTCCACTGCCGCCCCCTCCCCTCCTCTACCCTTCCCCCAAGCTCCGCCACCTTCAGTGATTTCAGCACCCACTCTTTGAGCACAAGCTAGTTTACATTCACCACTGAGCTTTTCTTCAGTCAGGATGCCTGCAAGACCTTCCAGCTGAGCCCACACAAATGCTCCTCTTCCCTTTGCTCCTGCGAAATAACAAAATAACAATGGTAAGACGAAACAAAACAATTCTTTCACTCATGCCTGCGTTAGTGAATGGTCACTCACCTGGAACGTCAGTCAATAGATGGGTGGAGGCGTCCAGAAATGACAGTGTCATCTCCAACAGTTGCCTATTATCTAGACATACTTTTTTGAGCACATTTTGAGTAAAAATTCCTTTTTTTGTAAAATAGATTACTAAAACCAATGGGATTTAAAGACAAAGGCCAATAATCAACCGAGCATGACTGAGAATAGGCCAGTCTATTGTTGTGTATGGAAGTAGCTCTGATGGCACAAATTAATTACAAATTGAGAGGATGTCTGCAATTGTATCTCTCATTAAACAATTTTAATTATCTTGTCAAAGCTCATTTGTCATACATGTGGTTCAGTGTGCACTGAAATATTGTGGTAATGATCATTTTCTATGGTCGGCCCACTATTAAACCCCTAAAACTATGGGACCATGGTGGAGTAAGCAAGGGCTGATCAATGTCCACACGATAACCAGTGGCAGAAGTTCAAAAAGGTGAATCAAATGACCAGACTAGTAATTAGTATGCATAAAGTGGGTCAGCATGCTTTACAACAAGGCTGTCATTAAAAGCCATAAGAGGGTAGCCAAACCCAACACAATCATCTGACAACAAGGGCCCTTTTGTGCTGCTGTGTGCGTTTTGAACTTCAGCTCGAGGGTACTGCAAATGGGTACAACAACAGGGTAATTGCATTAAAGCTCATTTTTTGACCCCCCCCCCCCCCATCAAAACACACACACACACACACACACACACACAAGGACACCAAAATCATAAGGCAGGCATGTGACTGCACAGTACAAGCCCCATTTGTCATCCGATGCACTTTAAATGACTTCAAACTTTTTTGAAGGTCAAGTTAAGATAAAGAGGCTCACAGAATAAATAAATAAAAATGTAAAATGGAACATTTAAAATAAATTAATAAAGTAACCATGCCTGTGAGCCAAGCTTTGTTAATAAAAAAATACATAAAGGAAATAAATAGTAAAATGTTTGTAAGTGGCATGCCAAATAAATGAAAATTCATTAGAAACTCAGAATGGCTCAGATCATCAGAGAATTTTAATTTGTCTCCAAATGATTCTGAATGATAATGGACTAACTAAATTCTGATAAGCAGCAGCAGCAGCAGCAGTGTGGCAGTGGCAGAGTGTTCCATTCCCCTAACCTCCTTAAACCAAATTGAAATGGGTTATCAAGTCAAAGTCGACAATTAAGCCTCCCGTACATCGGGCCGATTAGAACAGTGGCACACAGACGTGTTATCCAGGCAGGAATGAAATTACATTCAGAAATCACACGGAGGTGTCAAGAGCTTAGTGAATATTAAGATAAAACACATTTGATTCATCAACGAGATGCCACTCTTACTCTGGACAGTTATTGTTTTTTTTTTTTGTTTAATTACTCTAAAACATTCAAAAGAGGAATCCTTGTCAGGCATGATTTGCATATGCTACTTGTCCTAATGACAGACTCGGGGTGGGGGGGAATATTTACATTATGTGCCAGAGCTAAATCTGGCTTATATATTTAAAGCACTCTGTACTTTATTACCTTTGATATAATCTGCAGTCTCCTAATGCTGAGCCCCAATCAGTGCCAAATTGAGCCAGCCCACTATGATTAACATATGATTTCAAAGTGAAATTAATTTCTACCTGATGAGTTTTCCATGTCAGAGAACTGCATTAAGGTGATGAAAAACGGACGGTTGCAAAACCAGGTTGAGGATAACATAGGAAAGAAGAATCCTAATCTCTGTTTTGTATCATATTTCATATTTGCTGACAAGTAATAAAAATGGTTTTAACAGTCTGTGACTGTGAAATATGAGTACAAGTATAGTTTTTCCCCTTCATTTTCTACTTAAGCATGTCTGTCTTTCTTTATCTCGCTCATGGGCAAATAAATGTCTAAGTATGCAAAAGAGAAAGTAATTAATCACTTCTGCAATCAACAGAGTCCAGGCACTTATGGGTGAGATTAATGGTGCACAAGGTACAAAAGTATCAAGGATGTTGGAAGTTCTAAGGAGTAAGAGAGCTCTTCCTCCTGAGCCAACATATTGGTAAAGACACAAACATTTGAGTTTATTTATGTAACAGTATATGTGTACAGTATATGTGTGTGTGTGTGTGTGTGTGTGTGTGTGTGTGTGTGTGTGTGTGTGTGTGTGTACAGTATGCACTGTAAAAAAGGATTTGCAATGCTTTCTTGAAAAATGTGTGGAAACTCGTTGCCTCAAACAAGTTAAGTAACCATAACTAGTCTCTTTCAAGTGCGTGCGTGTGTGTGTTACGTGTTACCGTCATTTAGCCTGTGAACTCACAACATGTTGAAACCATAGACTGTATAAACTAGGTTGAAACCCTGACTGTCATCAGCTACGTTGAAGATGCTCCCCACTCACAAACCTCTTATCCACCGTGTTTGTTAGCTGATGGACAACTAATGATAATGTGAATGTGCACCGCTGTAACGTATTGTCCGTAATTTCCGGACTATAAGCTGCTACTTTTTTCCTGGTTATAGTGTGGTGCGGCTTATACAACGGTGCGGCTTATATATGGATTTTTACCACTAATGGCCACTATGGGGGCACTCCCTTGCATATGGGAATTAAACATTAAAAAACCTGTGGCTTATAGTCCAGTGTGGCTTCGATAATGTATAAATTTGTGCGGCTTATATACATGTGCGGCTTATAGTCCGAAAATTACGGTAATACTGACAATACTTTGTTGTAACTCAGTGGCCATGAATGCAATCCATTTGTGCTGTAGATGTGGATTTAGAAGAGTGTGTGTTTGTGTGTGTGTGTGTGTGTGTGTGTGTGGGGGGGGGGGGTTGTAGTTGTACATTTGTGTGGGTCTGTGTGTGTGTGTGTGTGTGTGTGTCTGGTGTAAGGTGACACACTAGCAGGTCTTTGTGTGGAACAGGTATTCTGCGCAGGCCACATAATAAGGGGGTGAGTTCAGAGGCAGAGATAAACTCAGACAGAGGCCTCTGTGTTTGATCCTGACAGATGGCAAGCAGAGAGGTATTAAATGAGCTGGATCCTCTTCCCTCACACAAGGGGCGGACAAAGGCCCAGTGACTGCAGCCTCCTGGTCCTTGCTACCCGTGCTTTTCATGGCTGTGAACGCACAGATAACGTGAGGTTTAGTTTCTCGCAGAGATCCAGAATTGGTAAAATCCACAGGCTGTGTCTGCTCAGTTGGTAGGGAAAAGGTAATGTATATTTCCAACAAGATAAGAGTTTTGCTCTCTACTGACTTGAGCTTCTCTCTCTCTCTCTCTTTCTCTCTCTCTCTCTCTCTCTCTCTCTCTCTCTCACACACACACACACACATTCCCTCTCAACCTTTCTCTTTTCATTACACACACACACACACAAACACACACACCAATATAG
>JASCQY010000080.1:9606699-9619431 GCA_030264315.1 Sardinella tawilis | reverse complement strand
GGCCCCCCCCCCCCCCCCCCCCCACACCACACACACACATTCTCACATGCACACACATCTTTAGTGCTTCGAGTAATTCACCATCTGAAATAAGTCCATTAGCTTGTGGATTCTCCTGTTTCATTAAAGCTTACTCAAGGTTGTGTACAGACATCAAACATTTTCTAAAAGATTCTGTTCATTTCAACTCAGCTTGTTATTTGACAAATCTAAAAAAAATACCTACAGTAGATGGGTTTCTTTTCAAAGTGTACCTATTCACATTTACAGCATTTCCTGTCATGTTTTATTTTTGTAAAGCGTACTTAAATTATATCCGAAGGTTTGCAATCACATAACTTATATGGCACAAAGATGATGGGGACCCTATAGTTTGAAAGCAAAGTGCAAGGCCTAAGTTTTGGCTAAAGCTTATATTTAACAATAAACCAAAATGTATTAGCACATTCCGTAATACTACTTGAGGTTTTGGACATAAGAGTGACATTAACCTGTCATAAACATGACATTACATGTATTATGAATGTGTTATGACACTCAAAAATGTTCATGACTTTATGTCATTAATTGTCATTCGGTTTTTGTCATGTCTGAATCCCAAACAGCGTCAACAAAAAACGAATGACACTGAATGACAATGTAGTGTACCCCCCATTTTTCTGTCTTTTTGTTGCCCCTTCATGAGCTTGTGACCTTTGTTTTTCTAATGTGCGCTGTTGTTACAGAAGTTCACCTGTAGATGGCAGTAAACGCCCAGATATAAGTCTGTTGTAGCCGAATAGACGAGAAAAAGTGAAAGGAAACTGAGCAATGAACGTTGCAGTTACGTGTAAAGAAATCTTGAAAGTGAATAAAAGAAGAAAACTTAATTCAGCACACCGTGAGGACAATCCTTTATTCAAATGCGCAACAAAATTGGCGCCTGAACAGGGACTCAACGTGATGCAAAAAGACGTCTGAAGAAAAGTTTAAACACACAAGATGGAAATACAGCGGTTACAAGATCAGCTAACTGAACTACTATGTCAGCTTACACTTGAGCAACTAAAAGAGGTGTGTATTCAAGCTAAAGTTTCAACAGACAAAGCGAAGAGGCACACGTTGATCCGAGCAGTAAATGAGTCTGTGGATAAAGCGGTAGAAAACGAAGATGAAGGCGTAGCAGAGACGTTTGTGCGAGATATGCTAACTACAGCTAAGCGATTGAGACAAGATGCGTCACAGGGGGTTGGGAAAAATGGAGCGAACGAAGACGAGCTACAGCGCCTACAAAAACAGTATGCTGAAATGCAGACGAACTTCCAGGTGTCGACCAGATTGCTCGAGGAAGAAATGAGTCAGCTAAGAGAGAAAGTTAATAGGCCACACGCATCCACCGAATCCTACTCTCCATTCTCCCGAGCTCCAGAAGTCATCAGACGTGAGTTTCGAATAAACGGGCAAATAGGCGAGCTGGGGCAAAGGGATAAGTTATCTTACACCAATCTCATGCATCAGATTGACACTGGAAAACGTAAAGGCCATAGTGACGCAGAAATTGTCGAAGCTGTAGTGAAAGCTGTTACTCCAGGAATTAGTTTACGGGATATGCTGGAAAGTAAAAGCAATCTGACACTGGCACAATTGAAGACCATTCTCAAGGCTCACTTTAAAGAAAATAGTACAACAGATATGTTCCACAGACTTGTTAACATAACTCAGGATGCAAAAGAATCCCCTCAGAACTTTCTATTTCGTGCTATTGAGCTCAAAGAAAGACTGATAGCAGCTGCATATGATTCTAGCGCAGATGTACAGTATAGCCCTGACCTCATTCAGAAGAAATTCCTAAGGTCACTTAGCACAGGGCTATTGAGTGATAATATTAAGCTGCAATTGAAATTTTACCTGGATGACCAGGGGGTGACTGATGAGACTTTGATAGAGAAAATGAATGATGCTGCTGCTGTTGACTTGGAGAGACAGCAGAAACTGAAGAAGAGTCTTCCAGTCAAACCGGCCAGAGTAAATGCGCTACAGACAGAGACATCAGTTGCAAGCAGACACAAATCAGCAACCAGGACAGACTACCATAGCCAAAGGCAATGTCAAAAGCCAAAAGGTAACCACTGTGAAAAGTCAAATGGAAACAGAGCTGATGAATGCGGTAAAACAACTGAGAGAAGAGGTAGCTGAGCTGAGGAAGAATGTCCAGCAGTCGCCACGACAACCTAATCAATTCCAATCGAGAACCAGACGGGCATGTAGAGGATGTCAGGAGAGAGGTGAAGAGGAGCAATGTGACCACTGCTTCAAATGCGGCCTCACTGGACATCTCTCAAGGGGCTGTAGAGCTCAAAGGAATTCGAAAGGTAAAAGTGGGACTGTGGACGTTGCTGGCCAAAGCATAGGAGGCGCATCCCGTGCTACTCAAGAACAGCTGAATGACTCACGGGTCACCCAGGCTATTCTCAGAGAAAGCATCCACCTGTTAGAAGAGAGACTACAGAAGGAGGCAGAAGGAGTGAGACCAGATGAGAGTCTGGCAGGGTCTGTGTATGTCAGCCACATCTCCCCCCAACATCACTCTCAGCTGTTACGTCTCATTGGCAAGAAGTGCATGGTGAATTGCTGCCTCGATGGTGTCAAGACTCAAGCCTTATGGGACACGGGATCGCAAGTATGCCTCATCAGTGAAGTCTGGAGGAAAAAGTACATCCCAAAGACGAGAGTCCGGGACACTGAAGAACTGCTAGGCCCTGGTGCTCTGGTGGGCAAAGCCGTCAACCAGACAGATATCCCTTTCCAAGGATGGGTGGAAGTAAAGTTCCAGCTAGAGCCGTCGCAAGCCCCGCAGTTCACGCTTCAGGTGCCCATGCTGGTGACAGACGAGAAAGGTGCAGCAGAGGAGCCGATCATCGGCTACAATGTGATCGAACAGCTGTTGAAGAGTGGGGTGGACCACCCACAAGAGGTAATAACACAGGCTGTTAGCACGGCTTTCTCTTTTGACTGTAAAAAGACTGAAATGTTTGTAAGAATGATTAAAGCCAGTGACCCTGAGTGCAGTGATGGTGTGGTGAGAATGGGAAGGCAGAAGGAGGTGATCCCGGCTGGTCAGGTGAGAAGTGTGAAGTGCTCAGTGAGGACAGGGCCTCTACTATCCAGCCAAGAAGCTCTTTTCATGCCTGATGAACATGCCCCTTGGCCAGATGGTCTGAGTATGACTGACAACATGATAACTCTGAGCAAAGGGACATATTCTCGCTTAACACTGCCTGTTGCCAATGACACATGCCACGACATCATACTGAGCCCGCGCACAGTGCTGGGGCAAGTCCAGCGAGTCAAGGCGGTTTATCCAGCTGAAGCCAAGCCAGTCGTTGCCCCACCAGCTTCTTCTGTGGCGCTCCCAGAGGTCCACAAAGAGGAACTTCAGCCGGCCAATAGAGAGCTGGATGACAAGGACAGATATGATCCACCAATCGCATTGACTCACCTCCCCTTTGCTCAGCAGCAGAAAGTGAAGCAGATGTTGAGGGAAGAGTGTCGAGCTTTTGCCAGAGATGATGAGGATGTTGGGTGCATCCCTTCCCTGCAACTGAAAATCCGACTTACTGACCCAACACCGGTAAGACGTACTTATGTGTCTGTGCCAAAACCACTGCATAGGGATGTAAAGCAATATTTAGAAGATTTACTAAACAGGGGTTGGATTAAGAAATCAAGATCACACTACTCATCTCCCATTGTCTGTGTGCGGAAAAAGGACGGGACCCTCCGTCTATGTTGTGATTATAGAGAGCTCAACAGAAAGTCTCTGCCTGATCGCCATCCAATCCCGCGCATTCAAGACATGCTCGACAGCTTACATGGTAGTGCCTGGTTTTCCGTGTTAGATCAAGGGAAGGCCTACCATCAAGGCTTTATGGAAGAGAGTAGTAGACCCCTCACTGCCTTTATAACGCCCTGGGGACTGTACGAGTGGGTACGCATCCCATTTGGCCTATCTGCCGCTCCCTCAGAATTTCAGCAAAGTATGGAGGAGTGCCTTACCGGCCTTCGGGATGACATCTGCCAGCCTTATTTGGACGACAATCTAGTGCACAGCCAAAGCTTTGAAAATCACCTGAACGATGTGAGGAAGGTGCTTCAACGTTATCAACAACACGGAGTGAAGTTGACGGCCAAGAAGTGTGAGCTCTTCAAAAACAAGGTCAGATTTTTGGGAAAAATTGTGACAAAAGAAGGCTACACCATGGATCCGGCAGAGGTAGCCCCGGTCCAAGATATGAAAGAACGGAAACCAGCTACCGTGGGTGAGGTGAGGAAGTTACTTGGGTTCATCTCGTACTACAGAGCTTATATCCCAAATTTCTCTCGCATTGCCAAGCCTCTTTATGCCCTCTTGTGCTCCGACGTGTTAAGCAATGACGCCCTGACAGCCAGCAAGAAGCAAAAAGCTGTGGCAAGAAAGAAAAAGCGAAGCCAGGTGCCCTCACATCAGCGTATCACATGGACAGATGAGCATAGTACAGTCCTTTGTGAACTGATCGATCACCTATCTAGTCCCCCTGTCCTGAGCTACCCAAACTTTGAAGAGCCGTTCGTCCTGCATTGTGACGCATCTCAAGAAGGACTTGGGGCGGTGCTTTATCAAAGACAGGAAGGCAAGTTAAAGGTCATAGCTTATGGATCCCGCACTCTCTCGGCTCCAGAGAAGAATTACCATCTACACTCTGGTAAGCTAGAGTTTTTAGCAATGAAATGGGCCATATGTGAGCGGTTTAGGGATTATCTATACTATGCTCCGTCCTTTGTAGTCTATACAGATAATAACCCTCTCACATATGTGCTAACCACTGCTAAGCTGAATGCAACCATGCTGAGATGGGTGGCTGAACTGGCAGATTTCAGATTTACAATTAAGTACAGGCCAGGGAAGTCTAATTCTGATGCAGACGGGTTATCCAGGATGCCCCTTGACATAGAAAAGTACATGCTCACCTGTTCCCAACAGATACAACCTGAAGTGTTGTCCAGTTTCTCAAAAGGTTTGTCCATCCACCGGGAGGAAGGAGAGCCGCTGCTGTGTCCACTGACCATCGCAACAGCAATCGCAGAGCGGAGCAGTGAGCCACAGATCGACACAGCCAGACAGATCTCCCCTGAAGACCTGAGAGCTGCTCAAGAGGAGGATCCACTGTTGCAGCAGGTGAAGCAGTGTGTCGCCCAACAGCAGTGGCCAAGGATCAAGGATGTGCACAGTGAGTTGTCTGTTTTTGCTAGGGAGAAAGCCAAACTGTTTTGTGACGCAAATGGTGTCCTCCAGCGGCAAACAGCCACACGTACACAACTAGTGGTGCCACCAAAGTTTCGCCCACTGATGCTGACCCAGTTACATGAAGAGATGGGACACTTAGGTGTTGAGCGAACACTCCATCTAGTCCGTGAGCGCTTTTTCTGGCCTCACATGCAAAGATACATAGAGCACCACATCAACAAGGTGTGCAGCTGTGTGAAGCGGAAAAGACCTCAGAGAGCTCAAAGAGCACCACTTACTAGTATTGTGACAACATAACCCTTTGAGCTGGTCTCAATTGACTTCCTCCATTTAGAGAAATGCAAAGGAGGATATGACTACATTCTAGTGGTCATGGACCATTTTACACGCTTCGCGCAGGCGTATGCATGTAAAAACAATGGTGCTCGAACGGCTGCTGAAAAGATCTTTGGAGACTTTGTCCTCAAATTCGGCTTTCCCACCAAATTACATCATGATCAGGGGAGAGAATTTGAAAACAAATTGTTTGCTGAACTTCAAAACTACTGTGGAATCCAAGGCTCGCGCACAACCCCTTACCACCCCCAGGGGAACGGTCAAGTGGAACGTTTTAACCGCACCCTGCTGGCCATGCTGCGTAACCTGGATGATGAAGCCAAAGCAGACTGGAAGAGTTCTTTGGACAAAGTAGTGCATGCCTGCAATGTCACGCGGAATGAGTCCACCGGATATGCACCATATTACCTGCTCTTTGGTCGTAACCCGAGATTGCCCATTGACAGTATGTTTGGCCTCCCACATAGTCATGGTGGTGTATCTCATGAAGATTATGCAAAGAAGTGGAAACTGAGGATGGAAGAGGCATACCAGTTAGCTACCAAGAATGCACAGGCCAGTGGGAGAAGAGGAAAAGAGCTCTATGACAGGAAGATACAGGGAGCAGAGCTGCATCCTGGCAACAGAGTCCTGATCCGAAATCTCACAGAAAGAGGTGGGCCTGGGAAACTCAGATCATTCTGGGAAGAGAAAGTTCATGTAGTGGTAAAGAGGAAACATCCAGAAAGTCCAGTTTATGAAGTACAACCAGAGGATGGCCAGGGTCGCACCAGAGTGCTTCATCGGAATCTGCTGCTTCCCTGTGACTTTCTGCCAGTCGAGACAGCACCACCTGGAAAGAAAAGAGGTGAGAAAGTACACAAAGTACACAGGACAAGAACACAGGTCACCCACCATGCAGAACCAGAGCCTTCATCTGAAGAGGATGACTGGAGATGCATCTCTGGCTGGCCACAAGAAGAGTTCCCAGAACAACACAGGAGCAACTTGCGAGCTGAGGCTATGGAGTTTCAACCTCATCAGTCAACAGAAGCACCAGAACCTGAGGAAGCTGAATGCATGGCAGAACAAGCTCTGTCGCCATTGGGTGCTGAGGAAGTGCAAGATGTGACTGACTTAGACGATGCAGAGAATGTGACCACTGATCCTGAGGAAGAGGAAGAGGTGTCCCCACCATCCTCCCCTCCTACAAGACAGTATCCTTCCAGAATTAGACATGCACCTAGAACGCTTACATATGATACACTAGGACAGCCTACACTTAGTTAAAGTTAGTATATAAAGCTTAGAATCTGCATTCAAGTAATGTTTATGTTAATGCACTCCAGTTCCAGGATGAGTGTAGATATTTGTGAGTTCAGGTTTAGGTAAAGGTATAATGCATAATGTTTAAAGAAGAGATGGTTAAATGAAGCGTGTTTAGTTGACAGAGGCACACAAGTCAGTTCACTTAGAATCACACTGAGGATTATTGAAGAAGAAATTATTGTTGTAAGAGAGTGGTAACTAACGAGTTAAAGACTCAGACTGAAAAGATTTACATAAGGAAGTGATGAGATTTTGAGTATTTTGTTTACAAGTGAAGTGTGAGATTCTGTGTGATATGCTACAGGTCGAAGGTCATGCCTTTCCCAGATAAGACAGACTACCCGTGGACACTGCGGAGTAAATGGATGGTGGTCGTAGTGCACAATGACTTCCTTCATTTGACACATGATATTGAATAGGAGATATATGTTATGTGATGTCTGTTATCAGAGAAATGTCTTAGATATGGGACTCAAACCTGTAAGCGATCAAGCTGTTAAAAACAGAATGAACTGAGATTGGGAATGTCGGGACGACATTAGTTTAGCAGGGGAGAGTGTAGTGTACCCCCCATTTTTCTGTCTTTTTGTTGCCCCTTCATGAGCTTGTGACCTTTGTTTTTCTAATGTGCGCTGTTGTTACAGAAGTTCACCTGTAGATGGCAGTAAACGCCCAGATATAAGTCTGTTGTAGCCGAATAGACGAGAAAAAGTGAAAGGAAACTGAGCAATGAACGTTGCAGTTACGTGTAAAGAAATCTTGAAAGTGAATAAAAGAAGAAAACTTAATTCAGCACACCGTGAGGACAATCCTTTATTCAAATGCGCAACAACAACAGTCATGAACATTAAAAAGTGTAAGGCTATTCATGGTCATGACACATGTTTATGACAGGCTCATGTCATTCTTTTGTCAAAAACCTCAAGTAAAGTGTTATCGCACATTCAATACCATGAGCAAGATCTTTATGCTTAAACATCTGTGGGTCATTTCAGTGCTCCAAAATATCACAGCATAGCTTCTGTTCATGCCCAAGTCCCTGTATCCATGCAGCACCTCTTTGTCTGTGATTCAAAGGGCCCAAGGAGGATTACAGTACATGTGCGTACAGTATGCTGTGCAGAGAGAGTCTTGGGATGGGAAGGAGAAACAGTCAGTCAGAGTATTTGACCTTTCTGCACTGTGATGCAGTGACAGTTCTGTAACGAGTTGATGCCAAGGCATCTTTTGGCAGACATCTAGCCTTTTCTTAATTCTGTAATATGTCCAGCATGGAACAGTATAGGTGAAAAGACCAGGAGAGTGAAATTCCCCTAAAGATTCAGTGACTCCTTATTGCTCTGACCCCTATCAGTTGCAGTTTATTGTATGAGTCAGCCAATTGTGTTATTGAACGAGCTGGCATCAGATATTAAATTATTGAGTGACCCAGCTTCACTGGCACGCCAGGGGATCAATTCCATCTGATGAAATATTGGGCTTTAAATGAATGGCACAATGAAAAGCATATGAATGCCTAATGTACAGTCGCTGCAAATGAGTACAAAAGTGGCAGAGAAATAATAATAACAGATACACATAAGTGGGAGAGATGTGAAGTCATCCATCGAGCGTAAGAGCAACTTCATTAAATCAATAATGCTTGCTATTCACAAAGCCAAACTAAGCTCCTGCTGGTGACGACAAAAATTAATTTCGAATTGATTGCGATTCCAACAATTTCTCCCATAATCTCCAAATCATCACCAACAGGGTGTCCTTGTTTGACAACATTCACAATGACAACAATCTCTTTGTGTGGAACGGCACTCGCACCGAGAGAACTTTCAAGATGCTGTCAGCTTCCCGAAACGAAGAACTCTCCAGCACAATAAATCCAATTAGATTCCAACATACTAGCGTATAGAACACTGGGGGCAGAAGAGAAAAGCAGGCTCATTTGCACAAGAATGAATATATATTTTTAAAGACATTAACATTTAAATAGCACAACAAGATATCTCCAAAGCAGGCTAATCCAGACTGTTTCCATGCAGAAAGGAAGATCAAACAACGTGTGTGCCTTACACAGCTTTCCGTTTTATTGCCGTTATTTGATCTGACAGGAATTTGTGTAGGGAGTAGAGACCAAAAGGGAGTAGAGAGTGTGTGTCTGTATTTGTGTGTGTATGTTTACGTATCTGTATATATGTGTGTATGTGTGTGTGTGAGCACAAGTTTGTGTGTGTGTCTAAGCCAGCGAAAGCATGCATCTGTTTGTGTGAGTGTGTATGTTAATGGGCAGAGTGAGATATGAAGATGTGTGATAGATAGCAGAAGCAGACAGGTAGAGAGGGCTATGGATCCTCCCCGCCCGCCATGTTCATCTACTGTGTCCTCGTCTGGTGAATGCTGCAGCTTTGGGAAATGCTCGGCCCTGGGGTTGAAGAAAGGTCAAATGCATCCGTGCTGCATCTAGGAAACAGGACATTACCCCATGCTGTTTTGTCTACAAAATTGTGTGCTTGAACATCTCTTCACGTTTAGCATATCCCTGGAACATAATGAGGTTATTCAAAACGGGTTTGAATTTCAGAGATACACAATTGAGAAAGGGCCACAAGACAAACAAAACAACAACAAAAACAGTCAATGGACATTCAGAAGCATTCTTAAGCATCTCAGAAACTTGAGAACCTTCACCAGGTGCCTGATTATGCCCCTCATCTCAGAGCAAGTCATGTTCTTCACACTAGCTTATAAACTGCTGGTGTTGAACAATAAGGTTTGGAACACAGTTTGGAAATTGCAAATTTGTTAAGAGCAAAGTCTTAAAATTTAATTTAATGAAAGATTAAATACTAAATGAATGTATCATAACACTTGTTATATTTCCAAAATTAACTGAAACCCTCTGAGAACACACAATTTACTAAATACTTACACACAGAGGGTTGTGTTATAAAATCACACCGCTGCTGCTAAATTGTATTAACATCATTATTATTGTAATCTAAACCCCCAGTTTCTTAACTGAAAAAAGGTCAATTTACTTTACATAAAATTACAGTAAGCTCAGCTACATGCAGTACTATACATCTCTCCTGAAAAGTCAATTGAACACAGTGATGCTGTGATACTGTAGGTGCCTTTATATACAGTACTGTACAATCAAGTTCCTTGCTGATGTTTTGAGAGACAAGGTCTTATTTGATGTGTTTGAAGGGCTCTACTATGAGCGGCACATCTCACTCACTTGCATCTTGACTTCACCTCATGAGGTCTCTTACCCTTCTCTCCTATGAACACAGAACTTACACAGTTGCATCATTAAACTTACCTTTTGCCACCTTCAAAAGGCTTAGTGCCTCAGCTAGGAATATTTGGTAACACTTTATTTAAAGGTGTCAACAAAAGAGTGACAAATCATAAACATGAGATGACATGCATCATGAACACTGATGATCACTGTTGACACTTCATTAATGTTTATTACTGCTGTGATTAACCCTTAGAGCCATAGGCTATTTTTGGGTTAATTTCATTACCTTTGCTTTTCAGCTCATATCTCAGTCATTATAAGGCCCATCAAGACATGCTTTATCTTGATGTTTTTCAGGACAGTCTGGGCTATCCAAATCAAGCAGTGTTTGATGTGTCAATACTTATATGTAGCTTACAGTACATCAGCCTTGGAATCAATGAAAAAAAAATTCGGTTTTATTTTTTTACATTTTTGCCAATACCTCACCATTGGGAGCATGTCAAAAGATATATCTTTTCACATTTTTATAGAGGAGGTTGTCAGGAATCTGCCAATATAAGAATCATGATAGTGGGATAACTGTATGACTTCACAATTTGCTAAAATATATCTACTGACAGAATATTTTATTCTTTTTTATATCTCATTTATATTTTATTGCACAGAGAAGAATGGAGGTGCAAATGATACAAGGGTGCATGTTATTTCTCTCTATTGCTGTTCTAGATCTTGCCCTGACATATCAAGCAACTTCCCTCACTATATGACAAACAGGGGTCTGAAAACCACTTCTGATATGCAAAAGAATTATTTAAAAAATTAATTATTTTGAAGTGGTGGGAAATGGGAGGGTTGGAAAAATGCAGAAATTTGATGTGACCTCAAGACCGGATTACTTGGAAACTGTTAACCACACAGAGACATGCTATGCGTCAAAAATGGCGGAGCAATCAGGCAGAGAATAACAGGTGCTGTTTGGGAAGCAGACATTACAAAAGCTGCAGTAATAAGAACAATCAATGTCATTAATGGCCATGATAAATGTCATCTTTATGGCTTAAAGCTTATGTCTCTCTAGACGCTTTCAAATGATCAAATAGGCAACAAATGCAATGAAGCATATGCATTTTAGTTTTTCTATAATAAAGCCAGTAACAGTTTCTACAGCATAATCACAAGACATTGTGAAAAAAATTCAAGCGCAACAACATTCATATTTATCCATACAGATCCATAATTATGGTCATGCTTACTGTTTACACATTCTTGATTGTGCTCAGAAGACATTACAATGTTATACTATGAGCCTTCACATATCTGGGCATACTATAATGCCTTGTGACGGAAGTTGTAAAAGTTTTATAGCATTAAAAGCCTTATTATGTATGTGAATACTGGGTATTTATAGCGTAGAAAATGTTACAAGCTATATCACCATACAGACACACACACACACACACACACACACACACACACACACACACACACACACACACACTCAAAAACATAGAGACAGGCACAGATATTCTAACCTGCCATCCTAGTCATGGTCGGTGACTCCTGTAATAATGAAAGGAGGCATAATGTTTTAGTTATAATGAGTCTCAAGCCACATCTTTGCAAATAAAAGAAAATAAATGCACTCCTCTCAGCAGATGTCTCCATACCAACCAATTTGCACCAAAAATACCACACATTGCTGCATGCAGCTTAAGCAACCACTGACAACTGCTTCTTTGTTCTTTTCATTTGCAAAGAATATGTGAGACAAACATTCAGCAGACGTTCCTATTCTGATTGTAAATCAAGCATCTCCTTTTGACTGGGAAATGGAGAATGCAATCGTGAGTGGAAGGTGAACACAATGCACTCTGGCCATGGGAACCTGCAGGCCCTCCACTGCACAAGACGAGGAGTGAGACAGGGGCCTATTGTGACAGTACCAGTAGGCACATGGGCAGGATGGCATGGGGTCACCCTTTCTCCAAGGCATGGCGGATCCTCTTGGTACACAGGTCAACCTCTCCAGCCTCGGAACACAGCTGCCCTGCCCACCCCATTGCCATGGCAACCCGCTAATGAACACACACTCCTTATGTGACTCTGATGAGAGGGAGCGCTCCCTGTCATCCATTCACAGGCCGAGTAGAAGGAAAAGCCATTTGTTTCAGTTTAGCAGAGCAATTGAAGTGCTCAAGGACCCATTGACTGCAGAGGAGAGTTTAATTCAGTAGGCCAGTCTCTTAGACTTGCCTGTCAGGCTGGGACACAATGGCAGCATCCTCTGTGAGCAAAAGACCCTCATTGTTTAACCAGAATGGTATGTCCATTGTGATAGTCTATTAAGAACATGCAGTTAACTCTTAATTGGTTGCATGTAAAAAAAAAAAATAGACTTTTGAAAATTGTTTAGAACAGAACCCGAGAACACGAGAATAGTGAATTTAGTAGTAACACCATCTATAGACAAGAAGCCCATAAAAGCAATAATCTTGCAGTTTCAAAAAAAAAAAGCGTAAAACTATATATATATATATATATATATATATATACAATATATATATATATATATATATATATA
>JASCQY010000080.1:9592249-9603743 GCA_030264315.1 Sardinella tawilis | reverse complement strand
TACGTTAGAAGAGTGCTCGCTTAGAAACGCTATTTTGCTGCTTTGCTAAAATCGCTATAACTCCGGTCAGGTAGCATCTTTTCGGCTAATTTTTTGTCAGCTCCTTGTACTCGACCACTGCTTCCACTGGAATGTTAGGTTTGGACACGCCGGCGTATCCCTTTAAGTGAAGAGCTCAATTCCAGACCTGTGCAAACCTTCTGAGAAAGCACTCACTGATGTTTTTGCGTAAACGCCATTTCAGCGCAGACAGATGGCTGCAGGTACAGACTGTCTCTTGACGACCACAAACGGTTAACAACATGTGTGTATTTCCTTGTGTGCCTGTATGTGTTATCTCTCTCACATACAGTACACACACACACACACACACACACACAGATGTGCTACGCAATGTTGACCTTCTTGCTCATCCATCCCTCAACACCATCAGCCAGCACAAGTCTTGAACACTCTCCTGCCCTCTGTCTTCCCTTTACTGTCCACCAACCCTACACCTCCTAAAAAAAAAGAAAAATAATAACCACAATGGCGATGAATGGAAAGCAGGTGTATTCATTGCAGCGTCTGAGAGCTCTTTCCAGAGGTGAGTGTGAGTGTAATGGGGAAAAATAAATAAAAAAACATCTAACAGATGGCGATGGAAGTACGCATATGCTGAGGAGATGGCAGCTCCCCGAGGACGCGGCAAGGGGTTGCGCACGAGCCCCTGGATGAATATCAATATCGCAGGGTTCAATCTCACAATGCCTTCTACGGTACAGCAACTTCATTTAGAGGAGAACACCAAACAGGAGGCAGTGAGGGAGAGAGAGTGGAGAGTAAACAAACTATTGAGTTGGTATTTCTGCCACGTCCCACTGAGACAAAAGTAATATGCTGGGCTTTGTACTTTCTTGACTGAAAGGGAGAGAGAGAGAGAGAGAGAGAGAGAGAGAGAGAGAGAGAGAGAGAGAGAGAGAGAATGTGTGCACTTAGGCCTGTTAAGGACCATACATCTGATCGGGGTGTGTGAGAGAGACCATTTTGTTTGTTTATGGTTATGGTTGTTTGAAATGGCAAGAGACCAAACAACATAATTGTGACAGTGATTATTTTATTTTTATTTATTTCTATGCCACCCTCAGTTATCAGTGCTATGTACTGCAAAGGACAGAAGACGCAGGCGCAACACAGCGTTGGTTTTACAGATAGAGGGAATCACATTTCCTCTTTGTGTAAATAAGTCACAAGACCATAAATCTATGTATGGGATGAGGATTACCTAGATCAGAAAAAGGATATCATCCCGTATTATGTGAACATTTAAAAGTAAAAAAGAGAGGGAGGGAGGAATTGAGGGATAAAAATAATAAAAAAAAACATACACACACACATCATTTAGCTTATCCCCATTAGAAAATCTTTGGCTTGGTTGGCCATCACCAACTTAATAACAGTGGGGTTGGGTGGGGTTACTGTGGTAACGAATGCCTGATTGCTTGGCCTAATCTTCTTTAATGTGGGTTTAATGCGTTTTAGTCTCTCAGTCTGAGTGCACATTGTACTGGATCTCTCATTAAGTGTGTCGCGGGGCCATGACGGACAGCCGAGGCCAGCTGCAGTCAACACATCACTCAGTCTGTTTACTGCCTCTGCCTTTCGCTCCTGCAAGAGCCCTGGCCGCACTATATAATCAAATCACATCAATTAAAAAGGAGCGTTTCCTTTGAGGCTGCACCTTCTGTCTTATTGAATGTTACACTAAGGCATGTTGGGAATGTGCATAATTCATGATCGTTCATTTATTTCTTGATGCAAATATATTTTCCTATAAACATTATATGAAATTATTTTTTTATGATGATGATGATGATGATGATGATGATGATGATGATTAATGATTTTTAAGCATGCTTTAATTTTCTCTGATGATTTGTCCAGTGATTTGTATTCAGAATCAGTGCATAAGCTTTTGACAATTTCTAAAGGGTCTGAAAAGAACCCTAGAGATCCCTTAATCGTAATGTAAAAAATGATGCCTGGATCTACTCAATAAGTAGATACTGCTTCCTCTTAGCATGCCAATCACTCTGATGCCGGATAGATCTGAATGAGAGGACATGGCGAGCTGGAGCCGAGCTGACTTTTAGTTAAGGACGATATCTGTAGACTTTAGCTTTATTGAGAATTAAGCTCGTACCCCACCAGCTGTTGCATAAATATGTATAAATACATAGAGGCCTGCTGAGGAAAGTGTCCCGCTGAGAGAGGACCGTGCTTTAGTGGATCAACATACAATGAGCTGGAGAGAGCATGAACAGTTAGTAGGGCTCCATTTTTACAATCATTTGCTCATTCATCCACTACATCCTCTTCCCCATCAAAGAAAAAAAAAAAAAAAGCCCCAGCATTTAGTCCATCAGGACCATGTTTGGCTAAGAAAAGACGCTTCAAAGCTCACCGTGGCCCGTGCTCAGCGCCCCTCTCAGATGCGAAAGTAGTCCAGTCGGGGTGCCTTGTTTGTCCTTGGGCTTGAACTTGTGTGGGGGCTCAGCCGGGCCTCTTGCTGAGGGATTCTCTTCTGCTGACTTTAGCTTGGCCGCCGTCGCCCGAGCATGCCCACACTGCCGCGTAGATTAACAGGGGGCACGGTGGAACTGTGCCGAAACAGCTCGACGTGCCAACAGATGTTTGGCAGCTCAGCGACGAAGGGGATGAATTAGAGGGTTTATATGCAGAGCTGGACTTGTGCATGCGGGCTCAGGCTCTTCACTCCAACTCCCACCCACAACAGGCGACAGGTCTGGCATGTTAATGGGGACCAGTGCACTGGCAGCTATGGAGAGCTCAGGCCAAAACTGTGTGTATGTATGTGTGTGTGTGTGTGTGTGCGTGAGAGAGAGAGAGCGCTACAAGGCACTGCAAAAAGGAAGAGTGACATTGTGTGTGTGTGTGTGTGTTTCAGAGACAGAGAGAGAGAGAGAGAGAGAGAGAGAGAGAGAGAGAGAGAGAGAGAGACTGTGTGTGTGTATCTGTATGCATATGTGTATGTGTGTGTGTGCATGTGTGTGTCTGAGTAAGAGAGAGAGAAACGGAGAGAAAGAGAGGGAGGGAGGGATACTCTTCCACAAAAATATGTGATAAGCAATCCCAGATCATTAAAAACAATATAAAAAGCCTGGTCTTGCTGCACATGTAGGTTATTCAATATTATTAGTTTGGAAATCCAGACGCACTACTAGCAAATTTAATTTCTGCTCTGCCCGTTGGTAGACCTGGGCAATAATATTATGACTTAAACTACAGAATACAAAGTGTAGGCTTTAACATGCCTTTATTATACAAATTGCATTGAGAGAGAGAAAAAAGTGGTATTATGTGTCCAAATTTGTGTATATGTGCATGTGTGTCTAAGACAGACAGATATGTATATATATATATATATATATATATATAGAGAGAGAGAGAGAGAGAGAGAGAGAAAGAAAGAAAGAAAGAAAGAAAGAGAGAGAGAGAAAGAAAGAAAGAAAGAAAGAGAGAGAGAGAGAGAGACTTCTCATAATTAAAGCTAAGGATTGGTCTCACCCCTGGGGAGACAGAGGGGCTGTTAATAGCCAGGATATTTGGACCATGTCCCATTGGACCCTTTAACTTTGCATTAAGAAGATTATTCCCAAAACGTGACAAAAATGTGGCGATATGTTTTTTTTTTTTTTTTTTAATCTCTAAAAAATGAATTAAATAAAAGAACAAACCCATTTGTACTAAATGTGTTTGTAAGAGCTAATGTTTATTACGGTGAAGCATTTTAATATTTCTATTTTCAGGAACTGGTCAGCTCTAAATAATTATGAAGTACAGTAATATAATTATTACATTTTGGCTAGATGTAGCATTGTTGAATCTCTATCTACATGGATGGTGGTAGGTAGGTGGGAGATTGCTCATTGGTCCTCTGTGTTAGCATGGGGTTGATTTCAAACAGAATCCTGAACAGGTCATATCAGAAATTCTGTGACCTAAATACAGTATGTGATTACATGTTACAGTAGACACACACACACACACACACACACACACACACACACACACACACACACACACACACACACAGTGTTTGTGTATACACTCATGCAATGCCGAACTTGTGATTTTTCACAGTTCTGTGGGCAAGGCCACTGATGCGGAAAAGAGGCTTAACCCTGGAATATGTAAAGTGAATGAAAAATGAGTGTGACACATATGCACTGATTATGGTAATATGATGAAGAGCCAAAAGAACATACCTTTGAACAGTACTCAACACATTCTGAAGTGTTCATTTTAAGTTTTCATTTTAAGCGTGAAACCTTACCATTGATTTTCCAATACTGAGTGAAGACAACAGTCCCAATATTCTCCATTTTCTTCCTCTTAAGAAATTGTTTGATAGCAACAAGAGTGCTTCACTTTCTGCAGCCATAATCCGACTAGCTGTACCCTATCCAGGACATGATGGCAACAACACTAAATCAATGTCAACAATCCGACACCTAAGTGTCTTCAATTCATAATTTTATCAGAGTTATTTCCCCTCTCTCATGTGTCAGGTGAGAGTGCATTCAATAAAAAGGAGATCAGCAGCATGCCCTGTGGTATGGATTGGTAAGTGTAACCTACAGTGAGAGATTTCACTGTGCACCATTGCAGAGAAAGTCATTCAAAAGTGAATGACCTGACTTTGGTACTGAAAGAAGAACTTTATTTCCCAGATGACAGAATTTCTGTACCCTCCCCCCCCTCCCCCCCTTCTCCCCACGCTCAGATGCAGCATAGGCAACAGCTTTTCAACACTTATAGTTCTTGGTTGAAGGATAATGATGTACACACATAGCAGGGCTCTCCACTGACCTCACACTGTGACCGCAAACAAAAGAACACAGTGACTAAGTCACAAAGTACCAAACTTAGTTTTGAGACAACTGAGGCTCCTCTCTATGGTTAGTAATCTATAGGCGTTGTCAGCTGTGGGCGTCACCGTATGCTTTCCGGGGGCACAGACACAGTCTCTCTTCCTGCAACCTTGCCCTTTTTGTCCAACACTTTGATAGTGTCTTGGAGATCAAAGACAACTAGAGGAGACCCCACTGTAAGACATGCTAATAGCGCACATGAAAGAGCATTAGCGATTCACATGCACACAGAGGACCTTCTGAGGGGCCGTGTGGTTTTAGATTATTCTATCAGAGTTTCAGACTCTTTGCCATGATCCTCATTAGCTCTGACTCTTAGGCACTTTCAAAGGTAACAGAATCTTCCGTGGGAGTGTGCATACCTTTGACGAAATAGCTGTGCCCTGAGGAAGACATTTTGTGGGCGCAGACACAGAATACTGAATGCCGCAAATGAATGAAATTCGCACATGCTAATGCGAATGAAGTCCGAATTGGACTAAAAAGCACTGAAGTGACACTTCTTGCAGTGAAATAAATAAACTTAGGCCTATCATACTTACAGTAGCGGATGGTTTATTTACATGTACAGTGGCTACATTTCAGTGCTTAATGATCCTGCCTCATTATATTATTATTTTTTTTATTTTGGAAACGATAATGAATGACCCTGAAGATTGCCTTTGGGTGATCTGTGACCTCTAAAGCAATGAACTAATTGCTCCATGAGCATCTCAATGTACAGAGGCCGACAGACCAAGGGTGAAGAACAATCAACCCAGATAATGAGTACTAATACAGTATATCTTATTAGATAACCAACTTGTTTTAGTTTGGCTCAAGAGTCAAGCACTCCTGACACCCTGCGTGGGCATACTGTAAATGGTCTAAATGTCAGCACTAAACTCACAGATTAAATACATAAATAAAAATAAATCCTGCAGGTTCACAGGGCTGTGAGACTGTGTAGCATACGACAGCACACTCAGTGTCATGAACACAGCCAATACGTATTGACACGAAGCACACTTTTTATTTGTCCAGTCCTACAACCAATTTGCACTTGATACTTGCAGCTAAATAAATATATAATTTCTTCAATTAACTTTTACATTCAGCTCATGCAGGCTCCATATTAATACAACTTTAAAGAAATGTAAAGTTATGAATTTAGTGAGGTTTTTCTGGAGATCAAACTTAAAAACCCTGACACACCATTTACTGTATTCACTATCTGCAAGCATTATGCTACTTGTTTATCAATGAGTTCCAGCCACCATCTGCCTTTCATTCTCATTCTCTTTCGAGAGAAGGATTTCATTTGTGTTGTATGCTTTTCCAGGTTCAAAATGAAGTCCTTGTATGTAAACATCTATTATGTTGTGTGCTCCTTTCGCCTGTGGCTGACATTTCCCACTGGATTCGCTGATATCTGTGTGTAGTTCATTGTGACAGATTTACCAGCCAGGTGTCCATGGACAGGGGTGTGTGCACTGCCACTGGCATTACAAACATAAGTTCAGGTTAGTGCTCATAAAATTTTGGCTGAATGATCCAATAAGGCCTGAAGCTTCACAATCCATCTTTTAAAGTGTTCATGAGAAAGAGGAGAAACCAAACAAAATGAGCAAATGGCTATCCATGAAAAAAAAATAAAAGGCTTTGAATTGAAAGAAGGCATGGCTATCGCTGTGCCTTTCATTTCCTTGTTACACAATTAGGAATTACAGGGAACACACAGCATGGCACATAAAAACGGAGGATTATACTCCATCAGAACTATGTTCGTAAGGACACTGTTTACATGTGATTAGTTTATGTTTATTTTCTTCCCAGTTTTTATTAATAATTAGGAGCAAAAGTAAGGATGCTAGAATTTTATGCAAATGTTTTTGTCCTCTACAACAGCTTTTGCGAAATAAAAATAACACAGAACAGATTTTAGGATGATGTAAACAACAGTGTTTGATTTCTATTTTAGAGTTTGCTGAAATTATGACTTTCTAGTGGATTCTGTTAAACCACATACTCTTCTTCACATGTCAATTATAAGTGTGAACAAAACATCCTACTGTTTCCTTTGATTCCATTACCATTACGTATCTGTCAATAAAAGCAGCAGAGAATGTATGTGTTTGTGTGTGTGCACAATTATGTGCAATATAGGGCTTGACTGTGAGTTTATGTGTATATGTGATTGTGTTTGTGAATGTGTGTGTGTTAGAGTATGTGTGGGAGTGGGTGGGGTGAAAAGAGAGAGAGAGAGAGAGAGAGAGAGAGAGAGAGAGAGAGAGAGAGAGAGATAAACAGTTCTTGTGTTTATAAATATCTCTTCAGTATGCCTTGAAGCATGACCAAATTAATCACTTCCAGAAACTTTCCATAGATTTCTAATCTCAAAGGCAAGCAGTGGTGCCAGAGATATGAGCTTCTCATGTTCTGAATTAATTCCTGGAATCTAATAACTGATGGATTTCATTTGTATCGTCAGGGGGAAATATACATTTCGGAAGATGGTTTCTGAAATTCAAATTCTAAGAACTTATCAAGTAGCCCTTGATGAAAATTCAGCGCCATTGTTCTGTGAGATGCATACAAAGCAGTCCTGGAGATTGCAGAGCCATGCATCATCCCTTTTCCACTCACAGGGAGCGTAACCAACTTTTTTTTTGGCACAGCAGTTTCACCCATTTATCCATACTGCCGTGCATTATACCATGGACAAATTTAAATATTTTCACCAAATTCAGAGTAACAATTTCCATACATGGGGGGTGGGAGTTAGGAAGAATAAACTCTACACCCAGTACCTGCTGCTCAATTGCCTACGCCTTCAGGGCCCTATTGCAACATATTGCATCACATAGGGAACTACAGAGACTTTGAAGTTGTATTGCCACTTCTTAACCTCGCTCACTTTCAGCTCATTGTGAAATATCTGACTACAATACAGAGTACACAGCTCATGTCATGATCACACAACAGAGAGAAAATGAACCACTTCATTGTCCCTCAAAAAACAAATCTCTGACAATGAATCTTCAACTAATGTTACACAAATTTCGTCACCATTTCACAAATTCTCCCTGTGGTTACATCACTTGTCAGGTTTGGTGACGGGTGTAACATGAGCCTTATTACGCGTCTTGGAGCTTTTATATCTGCTTTGCATCAGTGCTGTCGGCACTCAAGCAATGAGACGCTTTGCTTGCTGAGACAGCTGGAATTTTTTTTTCGATACTTCGGAAAAACTTCTCCCTCTTTCCCTTCCCTTTCTCTCTCTCTCTCTGGCTTTCTGTTTCTCTCTCTCACTGTTTCTTTTCCTCTGCCCTGGTGTTGTTTCACTTGGCAGATCCAGACACCATGTGCAGATGCTGTCAGTCTCCACAGAGGCTGCCTGTAATGTTCAGGCTACAGGGAGAAGGGCATAAATAACAGGGTGGAATGGCCTTGCTCCATCCCTCTCCTTTTCTGTCTTTATCCTTTCAGCGCTGCACTCTTCACAAGACAGCATTGAAATCCCACCACATACTCTGATGAGCTTGGAGGTTATGTTGTACAATTTATTTTATTGGCATTTGTATTAAGGTAGAGAAAAAAGGAATGGTTCTCACTTCATAAGACACACATCAAAGATACGCACCAACCCAGACACACCAACCCGCACACACACACACATGCACACACACGCACATACGCAGAAGTCCAGAAGTCTAGAAGTCCATGTGTCACATGGCAAGTTGCAAATGTATAGGTTTGTTTATATCTGTATAGGCCTAAACTGAACCAGATTTTTTATTTTTTCAATTATATGTAATGTGTTCAATGTTGGCAAGTTGTGACCTGTGAGCATGGGGACTGTGGGATAGGAACTCTTTGGAAAGGTGGGCTGGTGGACTGGGGCTTGTAATTGATTGAACTAGCGCAGTGCCCGTACAAACAATGTTTTCCAAGAAACTTGTTGCTCAGTTACATCGGTGCAGGTAGATCATGTTGAATTGGCGATGATGATGTAAAATTAGCCCTGTGCAATTAGTGGAGTGGAGATGTTGCAAAGCTGATACAAAGTAACAAAATAAAGGCAAAATAACTGGTTTGAGTTAATTATTATTTATTAGACACATTGAATACCTGTGCGTTTTGCTGTTGTTGCGAAATGATAAAGCTAACCACATAACTATGGCCATGTCAGTGCCACAGAAGTCAGAATTGATTTTTGAATGAACGTTATCATGTCCAGATACAGTCAAGAGCGGTTGTTTTAAATGCACATTTTACAGTGCTTACCGACATGGGTACAGCATGCGTGTGTTGGTATGTTGTTGCAAGATTGGTGAACTTTAACCAGTGTGTACAGGACATCATTGAGGTGTTACATCCTAAGTCGTATGAATGGTCAGAGTTGTGCCAACACAACATGAGGCTTTTAAAGTACAACCAATTAAGTACAATAGTAGCACTGGGAGTAGGCTATGTGGCCAGTGGCTTAAGTAAGAGCAGCAGAGGGCTATTTTGCTTAATTTGACGCCGTTTCAGATTTTCTGGCTTCCAGATCTACTGGCTTTCACGGCTTCCACAGCTGCCCCACAACAGATCCGGCCGTTCGGGGAGATTCCAAATCGAAGATTCGTCAGAATAGGTCTGCCTACCGCAGCAAATTGAAGGCTATCAAACTAATGATTTCAAAGTCAAACATGTCTTTGTAAGCTTACTGTAAATGATCGTAGAACACATTAACCTCTTCACTGGATATATAATAAGAACTTGTATCAACAGTGAAATAAATTAAATAAATTGAACAAAAATACTCACTGTCGAGATTCGAACTTGGTTCATGTGTTGCCAAAATTACCCCCTGACCTAACACACTATCCACTGTACCACGATCATCCACTGTATATACAACGTAAAGAAACAAATTCATCATTTAGCTTTACAAGTTTACAAGTTACTCTTACATAACCATGTTATCAGGTTTCAAATACATCTGATGGACATATGCTACCCACTCAGATTGTAGACTCACACAATTTTTTTGCACAGCAATCATGTTTGTCTGATGAGCCCCTGATAAGAAAGGAAATGTTTGGGATGTCTGTTTGCATGGAGCAACATTCTATTCCGATCAGACGTGAAGTGGTCATGTGCGGCTACGAGGTCAGGGCGGCTAGGAGGTTATCAAAGGAGGGTAACACATCACACTGAAGTAGGCTTTGGATGAGAGATGAGCACAGTAGGCTAAACTGCAGCTGTCTCAGGAGATTATTGTTAGGGTTGTACCGAATCCAGGATTTGGTTTCGGATTCGGCTGAATCTTGAACATTTTGAGAGGGTTTGGTTTCATAAACTGAATTGAATCCTCCCATGTGACTTCACTGGCCATTTCACATTTCGCACACATACTGATTTGAGGGGAAAGGGAAAAGAAAACGTAAAGTTCATCCCAAGTCTCCCGGAGCCCCCCGTACAGTATATAGATAGTGTCTCCCGAGCACCTACGAAAATCTTCTGTAATCACCTGATCACGGAAATCTCACTTGTGTGCAGAGTCAGTCAGAACAGAGGACATTTTTCACATGCTTAACATTGCAACAAGCACGATTTCTTCAGTGAAATTATCTTAACGCGGCCATGGGCTATGTTACCGGAGCAGGCAAAACTCCAGCCTGATGTTCACTGACATGCGAGCGAGTTTTAAAGTGAGTCTATAGATCTCACACAACCGCCACCTACCATCTCACGCTGTTTTACTTTCCGCTTACTCTGATGAACGCTACCATTTATTAAGAAATCAGAGTTTGCAACCGCACTAGTAGGCTACAAGACAGACGCAGACAATTCTCTGAATGCAGGCAGCCCACGGTTCTCCATCAAATGTAAGATAAGGCTACTTTTTCACACACATTCAAATAACACCAATGGAAAAAAATAATCCTAGATTTAACTTTAACAGGCGAGATTTACAAGAGAGTGAAGGGAAGGGACAGAGCGTATGATCTTCAAAAAAGGGCATGAAAAATGAGAGAACTGGGGCCTTGCCTGGGGGAACCTGATCATATATGTATGAATGTTGTAGGATTCGGGATTTGGTTTCAGATTCGGCCGAATTTCAGGCAGAGGATTCAAAAAAAAAAAAAAAAAAGGATTTGTTTCATCCATAGTTACCTTGGTGAACAGCTAGATAACAGCAGCTAGTTAGAAGTAGTGCTACGTTAGCAGCTTGCCCACATCACTATGCTATTTTGCTCCTTCGCTAAAACTGCTGTAATTACGTTCAGGTAGCATCGTTTCGTTTCATTTTTGGCAGCTGATTGTTCTCGACCACCACTACCACTGGAATGTAGGCAGGGATGTGCTGGCGTTCCCCTTTAAGACAGCGTGGTAAGCCCTCTCAACTTCTCTACGTCTGTCTGGTGATTGTGTACCACAGGGCCTGAATCTGTGTGGTGCTCGTTAGTTGGCAGGGTCCCCTCTTTGGACAAAACACCATGAACAGGCACGACATATACCCAGGGGGCAAAACCCCCTTTTTTAGGGAAATCAGTCATGGGCTGCTGTAAAAGGTTGTTGTACAAAAATGA
>JASCQY010000080.1:9580693-9592149 GCA_030264315.1 Sardinella tawilis | reverse complement strand
TACCATAGACTTGCATTGGTATGTTAAATAAGCTTACACTGTCAAACTAGGCATTGCAGACACATAGAGAAAAAATGTTATGTGTTTTCATGTTCAATTAGGGGTTGACTACAAATAAGCAATTTCCTGAAATTGGGTGGTGTATCCCTTTAACAGTAGGTATTGTCTCATTGAACCAGTAAACATCTGAGGCTGTTCTTCTTTTACGGTGTCTAGTATTATGCCTGTGTCGTCTCATCTCACTTTTGAACAGAAGCGTAGGACTGTGTTAAGACAGCCTCCTTCGCCCTGGGGTGAAAGCATCTTTCATTGGTTCTCTATTTTCGGCGGAAAAGAGGAAGAGGAAATAGCGGTCCTGGCCATGCTGAGCTGAAGAGCGAAATCCTTGGGAGCTCCAGATCATTAGGGGAAGGCCCAGGCTACGGTACATACAGTAGTAGAGGTTTAATTCATCTTCAATTTCAAATGCTTTATTCACTTGTCAGTACAGTGCAAATACATGTAAGTAAGTATGTACTGTAAGTCTTATGCACTATCCACACAAAATCAGTCCATGTCATTACAGTATACTACTGTTTGGTAAAATGAGTAGTAATTTGTAATAATACATGTAAATAGATAATCACTAACAATGTGCTCTCTAAAAACTATGTTGAATGTACACTTCCATGAATGGCGAAACATTCAGCTCCTCTCCTCTAGTGCCCTTCAATGAAATCCCCATCATTAATCAGTGCATTAGAAGCAGAGACAAAGCTCAGCATTAGAGCAGCCACAAGTGACAGTAACGCCTGACTAACGCTGCAGAGGTCATGCATCAATCATCTGTCAACCCTAGCAAGAAGAGTGCTGTTGAGGTAAGAAGAATAGTCTCTGCCGTAAATATTAATAATTCAACAATAGCACTGAAACCTTCCATTACTGTTGAGAGACATTATTTATCATATCACTTGCTTAAAATAACAGTGTGCACATTCATAGACTCGTGGACGAGAGACCCTGCAGAAAATCAATCACCCGCTGTCAGGTAGGCATCTTTCACCAGGAGCCAAAAGATAACCAGACTGAAATGGTCTTGCAGTGCGGTGTGCATATTTTATCACATAGCTTCACCCATGCAGTTAGAAGAGCACTCTGTGCTTGGCTGGAGAATGCAGCTCTGACCCTGCCCCGGTGCTGTCCATTCAACAATGGGTGTGAACACTGATGGCCTGTCAGTCAAACATGTGACTGACAGCTGAGGCCTACAAAGAGCTGAGCTGGATGTGTAGACCTGTGTAGCACATGAAAAATGGAACTTGAACTGAACCTTACCTCTCACGCAGATATTTGCCCCAGTGGCTCTTCAACTAACCCTGTGATGTTTCAAATGGGTTATTATTAATATTTAAACATGTGCATGTGTGTTTAGTCTTCCTCTTAATCATCCTCCATGAGGATAATGATTAAGAGTAATCATTATCCATGAGGGCAGTCTTTCAGCACCAATTGCCATTCAGTAACAGCTTTGCTGAAAATTGTCTGGTCATTTTATAATAAAAGGTATTTATTGCAAAGATTAAAAAAAAAAAAAAAAAAAAGCTGTTGTATTTGAATGAATTTTCTCACCCTCATAACACTATGAGCACAGGCTGATTTTTCACCCTCATTACATTATTATAAAGTAATTTTAGCCTTCATAACATTTTAAGCTAGCACTGTCTTTCTTTCATTCATTCTTTCATTCATTTTTTCTTTCTTTAAATAGTTTCTTTCTTTTGCAAATACGTCAACATAGAGTATAATCTAATATTATAAACAACAAAACACACAAAACAAAATAAAACAAACACAATTGCCTGATCTCTGAGCATTTATCAGGAAAGTTGTTTACGAATATGGCCAGGGTCTTGAATATAGATAAAAATGCTGCATGGCACTGCGATTCATCTTCTGAAGGCATGCAGGAGTTGCCATAAAACTGTTGCTGTATCTTTGGAGAGAGACACTGTTACTAATACCGGGGGACTTGCTACCGCCATCTGCTGTAGTCATCTCACGGAGGACCCACTTAAAACATTACAACACATAAATAAACAGAAAGCATGACAGGCACAGTTTCCCTGGAAAGAGCCCCCCAAAAAAGAGAATGAATGGTCTTGCCGGGATGTTTATCTTAGGTGCTGGGAGAGCGCCACAGGAATGCTTTTCCAGCATATTTTGGAGCCAGGAGGACAGGAGGTTTTGGAGCTGTAAGATCCATGCACACCGTCAAATCCATCAAAGACTGAAGGTAAAAGAGTCAAGGATAAAGCCAGTTCTCATGCCTTCAATCAGACAATCTCTATCTTTGCAACATCTGACCACATGCCAAAGCATCTTCATGAAACAAGTCAGATTATCAAATCACATCTACTGTAGGGTTTCTAATTGAAAAGCACCATGTGCATCAAGATGCAAAGATCCAAAGAAGTAGGCTGAAGGGTAAGGGGGACTTAATTTACAGTGTCACTGTTTCAGTATATCAACCTAATTACAGTACAGGGGTACAACCTACAGTATGTACTAATGTTGTACTTACATTTAGCAATTTGCAAAAATGCTAAATTGTACTAAGAAGGCAATTGGCCAATGCACCCTAATGCTACAGTAGCCTAGAAATCTAGCGGTGACACATTGCTCAGAGACTACAGCACATCTAGAAGTGATGCGCAGATTGGGTTTTTTTAACACCAGAAAATATACTTTGATTAACAACCCAAACCCGCCCGCCTGAGCAGGACAGAGAGAAAGAGAGACAGAGAGAGAGAGAGAGAGAGAGAGAGAGAGAGAGAAACCATCTCTGAGCCTGTATTGAGATGGAATCTATTGCAGGGTTGGAATTATTTAGAAACAAATGTAAGTTGCTTTGAATAAATGTATGCAGACTAACCTTGCTAGGCTTGGTACACACTTCTTGCAGTGATGCCATCCCATACATGGCAAGCTTCTTTATTAATCTACACTTCGTACTGTAGGATAAGTCTTGATAATTCTGTCTCCAGGTATGGCGTGTGATTACTTGTTTATCTCAGAGGAATGTGTTTGTCCCAGTCATAATTATAACTCTATTACAGTCTTCACGAGGAACAGAGACCAGGTTCCCTATCCATCTCACGACACCCTGGAGAGAGATAATGTTAATATGCATCAGGGAGTTTTAATGTACTCAAGCCTCCTGAGAGTCAGTGGGAATATTAAAAGCACATGACTCACCACCAGCAGCACACTTAACCAAGACCACGACAGCCCCCCAACCCCCTTCCACACACACAACCCCACTCCTTTCACTGACATACCTCTTTGGCCAAACAGCAGGCGTACATCACCATGGTAACTTCAAGATGTTTCTTGTACATTTTTCTATCCAAAGTTAAATTCTAAATATTACGGTTGAGACCAGTCATCTCACCCTACCCAAAAAAGCTGATTGGTAATTAGCCCTGTGCAGACTCTGTCCTGCCCTTCATTTCTGTCTTTATTCCCATAACTTGACTGAGTTTGGCCTGGAAGACATTCCCCATGATAGGGAACAGAGTGGCCCACTTTAAAAATGCATTAGCTCCACTTGATATGGCCCTGCTTTAGAGATGGACCTGACAGGTTGCCATCAGTGCTGTCTGAGAAGAGCTTGATCTTCCAGGGAAAAGTCAAATGTATCAGAACCGATGTGTGAAGGGGCAGAACCTCAGAGGAGAGTGCTTAAAAAGAATTTCAGTCCATGTGAGCTTCTACGGCTTGCTGACCATATTCCAGTGCAACTCTCTAAGAACATAATGAATGTTGCATATACTATGGTAGCACTGGGCATTAAAGTTACATTAAATAACTTTAATGAAATGCAGCAGTTGCCATTAACAATGCATTAACTACAGCACTTAATCGTTATGATGAGGTCAAAAGGTTTGTTACTGTGAGGTAATAAATTGAATAATGAATATACTGTACATAAAGCATCAAGACATATTTTAAAGACTAGTGTTTAACATTATGAGTTAAACACAATGTTGTTACAACTTTGTTGTTGATGCAATCAATTAAAAAATAAGCAACATAAAAATAGCAACACAAAACGTATGATTATTTCCCATATGTACTGTATGAGTGACAACTGAGAAAAGAAAATATGAACTGAGACGACAACTTAGACAGACAGATAGATAGATCAGAGGTAGAATAGGCTTGGATGTATTTTGTGGTGTCAATTTCATGCTGTATTGAGAAGGACTGAGAATGACAGTACGACTGCCACTGGAGAAGAGACTACCTGATGTTTGCCTGCTGGGAGGTTACCCAAGCCTTCCACACAGGACTCACACATTTTGAACTCCAGGTGGGGGGCCTCTTGATCTCCTGAGGGATTCCTGGGAGTCACTAAAATTCACCATCAGCAACATCCTCACCAATGCCATTGCTATGTAAAAGAAGATGAAGGAGATGGCCAATCTGGTGTGCAGTACTGTATAAGAAAATCTTCGGTGTGCTCAGGAGACCCAGACCAACTGGTATAATGAGTTGGCAAGGTGGTGGGCCTTTCAGCAGGGCCAGAAAGTTCTTTAGCTTCTGCCTACTGAAGAAAACAAGTCACTAGCCAAATGACAAGAGACCTTAACACTTAATCACTTACAAGCTGGGTCCCACCACTGGTGGAAGCCATGAGGGAAAGGTTTGGACACCCCAAAGTACTTCTTCTCCACAAACAGCAGAAGCGATTGTTGCCTGTTATCCATGATGGTCTGTTCTGGATCGCTTCCTTGGCTGACCACAGTATCTGCTTGAAGAACTCTACCCCAGCTTGGCAGCATATGTACAGTCCTGGAGCTCCTACCTACTCCTACCATCTGTCCAGGAGTCTGGTTATGCTCCCTGTGACCTAGTGGTCAAAGAATGCCTGGAGCAATAATGTCATCCTGGTGCCAAGGAATGATGGTACTGTATGCTTCTGAATTGTTTTCCATCAGGTCTCACTTTGATGCCAACATCTTCTTGAGGTGCTTCATTCATCAAGGAGCTGAATATCTAACCACAAAAATGTGCCTATGCCCTTAAAAGGACAAGTTAAGCTTCATCTGGGACTGCTTGATGGATTCTGGCCTGCATGCCCGGACCTTTCTGGAGCTTGATAGTTGGTACAGTACAGGCGGTTTCAACCATCAGACCATGGACTGGATGAAGGCTCTGTACAACTACTAACTGTACAGGTTGATGCCTCTGGAGTTGGTCTGGGGACAGTACTACTCCAGGGGGACTTAGAGCAGCAATGACCACTAACAACCAGCCATGGTACTGAAGTGACTTCCTGTGAAGTGGTCTTTGGACAATTTTAAGTACTACCTTTTGCGTATGGACACGTGTCTTGAAATGGCTTAGTAAAATGAAGAACATCAATACCTGGATAACACATTGGTTCTTGGCTTTGCAGCCCATTAGGTTTCATTCTCAGTATATGGAAGGTATGCAGAGAATGGTGGCAGATTCCCAGGCTTGCCATCCTAGTGCTGAGTCTACAGAGGGGGAAGGAAATGGGAAAAGGCCGCCCATCCTTTTCAGAAACTCGCCAAACAAAACTCAACATTTAAACTGGCTACATTTTCCCTATGCACCAACACAGACACCCACATACACACACACACACACTCATGCACCAGCCAGTAATGAGATACTGGTACTGGCAATGCCATTCTGATTCCATTTCAGAAACAAACCAGTCACCACTCATACCACTTTCTGTCAATCACCCATTTTTCCCACCATCTTAGCAAGCAATGAGATACCTGCCATATCTGTTCCATATCCCATTCTTCTGCCAATCAATTCCTTTCATTCACTCAACACAAACACGAACTGCTCTCACTTCCAGGTCCCACACAACTTTGCTTTCCCAAGGAACATGAGCCTCTAACTAAGTACTCTATTCCTTGATTAGGATAGGGGAAAGTCACTTGTTTAGTGAAGGGAGGTACATGCCATACTCTTTATATAAAAATATGACTGGGGAATTTAAGGGGACCCAGAGAACGCCCACAATAAAAGCACACTGTATTTTGGTTCATTTTATTTATCCAGTTTATTTAACAGCTTTATGGTCACTTTGAAAGTGAAATGGCTCATTATTAGGTGAATTAAGGCTCTCTTGGCAATCCCTGGCACTTCTAAGCACAGTTACAAACACTTGCAGCATGAATACGAGGGTTGGTGAAAATGAAACTGAAACTGACTGAAACCGAAATCATATATAATCTTGTTATCACCTGGAGAAATTAAATGTACTGTATTGTGTTTGGCTGACAGGGTGTCCTTTATAAAGGGACAATTAAACGGTATATCTGGTTTAAAAAATAGTTAATCACTGTTCAATATCAATCCTCTTTTGAATGGTAGCAAGCATATTACTTGGCAGTTGAACTAGCAAGCAACAATGGAATAAGCTGTTATCAAGTTCACCATGGTCAGTAACCAAAGAAAATAGTACATCAACCAAACAGGATACCTTCTTTTAAAACAGTGTGTTTCTTTTGTGTTTTTAGCACTCGCCTATTGTCTACAGGTATAAGTAAATGGAGCTCTGGAGGTAGGCCTATTCCTTTAACCCAACCCAGTTGGTCAATCAGATTCGAGATACCAAAGGATCGTCAGATACAATAATTTGCAAAACCTGCAAGAAAACAGCAGATGAGTAATTATATATAAAAAGACTTAAAAAACATACCATCATCCACAGGCTGGGAACACACAACATGGTTGTCTGAAATAGTCCGATGGAGCACCACACCAAAGAATTGGGAGTAGGGACCAGAGCAAAGTTACAAACCACTGCCCTGCACAACACAAGCTCCATCTCACTTCTTGCAGAATGTAAAACATGATGCTAGCACATGTAAAACAACACACTTGCAGCACAAAATGGCAACTAAAAGCTGTCCCACAGGCAGCCAAACAATCAGCTTGGGGGAAGGACAGACAGGCACTGGGGAGGCCATGCAGGGAGGCGGTCAGTCACAAAAAGACACTCAATCAGGTGGCAACAATTCACCCATTTTATGTTCTTTCCAATTGGACCAAACTAACTGTCTAAATGGCAGGGGAGCAGAACCCTTCCTACTATGTAATAATTATACGAACAATGTATTACATGCCTTGGCTAAGTTTTTTGTTCATAAGCAAAAGTGGAAAAAACTGCTAACTTTTTCTTTATTTTCTTCAGAAATGGACACTTTAATTAAGTCTTTACGTTTGGTTAGAAATTACTAAAAAAAATTACAAACTGCTGTGTCTCATCAGCTCAGTATTGAGCAGATGATTTGCCTTGAGCTTTGTAACTGAGACCCCGTCCACACGTAGCAGGATACCTGCTAAAACAAAGATATTTTCCTACGTTTTGACCTGTCATCCACATGACAACGCATCAAAAACGAATATCTAATAAAAACTCTGGGCAAAGTGAAGATTTTTGAAAACTCCGTTTATGCATTTGCGTGTAGACAGAGATAACCAGAGTTTTGCGTTTTCGAACGTCACAACCTGCGCCAAAATGACAACAAATCTGCTCTGACGTGACACATGCGACCTTTGTTTACTGCAGAAGCATGGTTTGGAGTGCTTATTGAAAACGCAGATCTTCAGTTATGTGTGGAAGGGATTTTTTTAAAAAACGGGGTCGTATGGATAAAAACATTTTTAGAAACGGAGAGGGGGGGATGTACATAGCATGAGTATACTTGCATTCATTGTATCTGTATTTTTTTCTCTCTTTCTTTTTTTCCTGTATTTACCTTTTTGTTAATGCCTCATGTCTGTATCTCATGTTATGTATGTTCTTTATGTGATTTACTTTGATGTACTGTATTGTACTGTGTTGTTACAATAAATCAGTGTTCCTTTAGCATAGCCTATTATCAATATCAATATCAATATCAATATTGTTATAGGGAAAAAGAAAACACAATGTTCCTTCGCTTTGCCCTTGATTTGTTTTGAATTGCTGTTAAATGCACTTCCATTAGAGTGTACAAAACATTTCTTTGCTATTTTTAGAGGTCACATACAAAGCACATTTTATTAAGGAAAGAAAGAACCAGACACCAGACACTGCTTATGCTACCATGCAGTTCATGCCGATTAAGTTTGCAGAGTAAATGAGGGCTTGAGTTGATAGTGCTCATTTTAATAAAGGCAGGAAGGCAGGTGTCATATGGCTATGTAAAACCTCAAAGGAATTGACCACACTTAGAGTAACATCTCTCATGTAAAGTAGAGTAAATAGCTGTATGCTTGAATACAAAGAAAGCCTGACAAATCTGTGCCAAACAGGTTGTTATGCCATATATAATGGACTTATGTGGGAAGATAAACATGATAGAAAGAAAACTTCTTTATAAGTATTCTACTTGCTTTGTTGATTTGATATAGAGTATAAACTGTTTTATTGTACATAGACTGACAATGAAGACAAATTTCCTTAAGAATAGTAACATTCAGAACCTGATAGACTGTATCTTCAGAGCACTGCTCATAATTTCTTCTTTTTTTTTTGTACTAATCACAGCTTACCTCACGCCGAAGGCTCTTGGGAAAAAATGTGACCAGCACAATGCTGTATTTTAAACCTGGAGATGTGCAACTCATTATTTTCTCCTCCTAAATGCATTGAGGGCTAATTTCACAATGGTAGCCAAGCCATCAATTTAAATTAGCGTGGAGCCTCTGAGAGCCTGCTCCTACAGTGAGATCTGGCAAGGGAAAGCCAGAGAGGAGGGAGAGAAGGGAAAGAGAAAGGGATTACCTCATTTATTATCTTATTTAAATTGATGAGGCTTTTACACAGGCTACAGTACACACTGTGTGCCAATGTGTGGAGCTAATATGCGTACACTGGTAAACAAATGGAAAGCGGTGTAGGGCTATGTGTTGTTGTTACGGTGTAGGATGGTAAGGGTGCAATGCTGTGTGTTACAGGCGTAGTGGTGTGGTGAGGCTTAGACACAGGAAATGATAGGGGCAGCAGATGGCAGGCCTTACTGTCAGAGATCCAAGCTGTATCTGGGTAGCACTGATCAGTAAACCTTAATGTCACTGTGTTAGCTTGTCGTTGAAGAGAATAAGTGTTAGGCTAATTGTTTGTCATTTCATAGACAAAGACAGACATGTCTGGTGTGTAACGTCCAGTCTGATGAAAATGTTTAAATAAAAACAACATCTAAAGATATGTCTTTTCTTGTCCTCTTTTCATGTATTTATTTATTTATTAGATATCCAATTTATTTATTTATTAGGTATCCAATGGAAAGTGTTATGTATGTGTGATTTTAATGTCTCCACATTTCAGCTGGAGAGGAGCGGAAGCAATTGATGGCCTAGGCATGCTAAAGGGGAGTAAGCACCAGAGAAACCTATGAATATAGAAAATCTGGACAGATTTTATAAAGTGGGAAGTTTTTTTTTCTTCATTTGGATCTTGAGTCTGTAAAATAAAGTTAAGAATATGAATATATAGTTTTTTTTCCAACATCCTTTACCCAGCTAAGTGAAAAGAAATCCATGCACTTGAGAAAAGAGAAGGCCAAACATGGATCCAAGACATGACTACTCAATGTAACTGGTGTGAATGAAAGTAAAACACCACCCACAGATCACCGTTCAGAAGACCTATTAGCTTGTGAAAACATTTCAGAGGTTCTATTAACATTTTCTAGCTTGTTATTGCGATAATGGCTTGGCTTCCAATTTTATTTTTCACAAATAGCTCACTTAGGTTTACCCTCGAGTTTATTGGTTACATGTGGTGGTGTATGAGATTACTAGGGTTTGCAATATTTGAAAGAATAAAACAAATGGTGTGTGAAATGTTAAAAAGTCAATTATTTCTGCCAAAGTGTGCATAAATGTTAATCTATGTTAAAACAATAATGTCAAGGCCAAGCCTAGGTCAAATATAAAGGAGAACCCTGATTTCACTTTACAGTACACCCAAAATAAAAAAGACTGTAAGTACAACCCTCAACAATAAGTCCTGGACCCTGACAGACTTAACATACAGTTAGAGTAAGTGATTGAGTTTGCAAGGCTCCCCTTACTGTTAGCATCATTGGAAAATCACCTGTGGTAGTGACTGTGGCAATGCTGAAGTGAACCAGAGTAACTGGAGACAACGATGAGTGATAGAGAAAGGAAGAGAGAGATACTGTATGTCATTCTTTTCACACACACACACACACACACACACACACACACACACACACACACACACACACAAACACAGAACAGTACTAGAAAACAGCACTAGTATTTCAGTGTGTTGCAAGTCCCATGGAATGCTTGCAAACCAAAGCCTGTGGTTTGTGTCCATGCAACGGCAGAACTAATTTCAGCATATCTCAACCCCATGTAAATAATTTTCATTTTGCTCTTGCCAAGAACTGGTGCCAAGAAAGTGTTTCCAGGAAATATGCAGTAGCTCTGATAATCACGGCAGTGTCTTGTATTACATCCTAAGATTAGTCACTGTTACGGCATTGGGATCCTCTCTGATTTGACATATTTCACTGAGACCAAGCATGCATAATTGACGTCATCTTCCACATTTGTATACAGAAAAAGGGGCCGAGAGGTAGGTGATAAACTAATGAAATGGCATGTGCTGCATGACACGCAGTCTATTCTTTGTCTGTATTGTATTACCTTGTGCACACACATCAATTTGGTACATTTCTGACAAAAGAATTCATATTTTCCGGACCAGTGATTGTACACATCATAACAGTATTGTCTTTGTAAATGCTAAATGCAACAAACCGTTTTCTTTTGATCAAGCTTTCTGTCCTAGGCTTTGGCACTAACTCTGGCACACATAAGTGGTGTAGTTGACATAATATTTATTCTCAAATTATGCCACATGTATGTATGTTTGTATTTGCATGTAAAGTACTGTATGTGTAACCTTGCTAACCCTTTGCAAACTTTTAAAACTGTACAAGTGTACAGACTGTCTGTATGAAGCAGAGTATAAGTACAAACGGCTGGTTTTATTACCAGGCTGTAATATACAATATATGTTTGTATTATCACAAGTAATCACACAGTTATTCAACCTATACCCCTGTTGTGCTATTGGTAGAAATGAGAACTAGAATATTTGATACAACTTTTACATTGACATGCAGGGAATATTCCAGTTTTAAACGGAATATTGCCAATATTTAGTTTGAGCGCAAGTCATGTAAACTCCTTATCCATTCCGAATTTGGCTGTATTTTGGTTTCTAAAAAAACATAATAACACCCTGGTTTATGCCTGAATTAAACGGAATTCGGGGTTATGTGTGCACCTTAAAGGTACACTATGCAAGCCTCCCCCCTACAGGCGACGATTTATGTAAAATATAGCAACAAGATTGTACATTCTCACCAATTCGTGTGGATTACTCTTCAGACCAAAGCATA
>JASCQY010000080.1:9527771-9544271 GCA_030264315.1 Sardinella tawilis | reverse complement strand
CACACACACACACACACACACACACACACACACACACACACACACACACACACACACACACACACACACACAGTCAGACACACATGCACACACCGCCACAGATACACAAACAGACATGCACACGCACCCCCACACATTGTGGCAAGCCCTGAAAGATGATGGGGCTGGCATGCCCAGCAAACTACCATTGCACCATACCATAAGTAAACAAGTAGAAGAGCAAGTTTAATGCTTGCAGGAAGTACCCTCACCATTTTTGTCATGATAGATGCTCATTGACAGACAGGGGAAGGGAAGATGGATTGGAGCACCACCCTAAAGAAGCCACAGAGATGGTGTAGATCAGGACACACTTGACTGGCATTAAGTTGTTGTTCAGCCAACTGTGGCAGCCCCTGACTTTAGATTTCAGAGTGGATTCGTTCCACCTCAAAGCTGAGCAGCCAGCCTCCCACTCAAACTAAGAATCGACAACTTAGTGCCACAAATGCGTGGGAAAAAGTGTCCATTTGACAAACTTAATAACATCACCTCAACAAACGTTTCTGCTGGAAGTCTCCAGAATGATTTCAACACCAAATAACACACAGACAGACAGACAACACAGAGATCCACACACATGTATGCAAACCCATTGTCATTACTCAACTTAGTCTTCACCACATGCATCCCTTGAAGTATTACATCACCACAGATCTCTTCCTGTCCTGTCGTATTTCAATGTTTTATTTTTAAAAAAATTCTCATTGGCCCCCGGAGCGACAACAGGATCCTTCCTCCGCTGTGCGAGCCTGACTTTTGCGTGGTCCCTCAGCCAACTCCGCTCAGAGTCAACGCGCCCAGGCCGCGGCCGACTCAGCACAGGCATGCCCCTCACCGGGGCCACGCTCAATCGGCCTGACACCCTGCTCCGCATCCTGCCGCACTCTGCCAAATAGCTGCTGACAGTATCAAATGCACCAGGTGGGGCATGAAATATTGCCAGGATAACGTGACCTCTGCCTTTGCCTATCCCCAGGAGATGAGCCCGAGGCAAGGGCTAGGGTGAATACACTACAACAGCAGTGGCAGAGCCATCACTGGGCCATCGCTGGGCCAAGCCCACGTAGACGCTTGGCTGCAGTCTCAGAGCATGTTCACACGTTGGAGATGAAACACTCATGATGAAACAGATTTTTGTCACTTCATACTGGACATTGTAAAGCCATTGTAAAGCCATAAATATTTATGCAAGCTTCCATGACCAATTTAATGTAGTTATTTTATTCGCATGTGCATTTCACTGATTTTCCTCTTCTCACCTCATGTCTTCTCTTCAATCTGATTGTGAACAGATGAAAGGTGTTTCACATTCTGAGTGAATGTTGTGAATGTTGCTGGGGAGAGACAATGATATTTTGCCGGTGAGATATCAAAACTCAAGATCAGGTTGGTTTGAGCAGTCTTGTGTAAAACTTCACTTTAGAGGTCAACAAATAATTGTGTCACAAAGTTTTCTTTTCTTCCATGAGTTCTCTCCATGACCCTGTAAAAAAATTGATGAGATTTCACCAAAAAAGGTCATCTACCACGCTCGCCTCCACAACACGAATCAAGGGATCGCAACCTCATCCCAGCCACAGAGTGAGAGCCTCTTACAGCCCTGCTAGTGCATTTCCACATTTAAAGAAACAAGATGCGATGCTCACAAGTCAGATAAAGTATAGATTTTTAATTTAAGACCTTCCAGAGGCTAGAGGGTCAGCTTGCTCTCATTTCAATGAGCTCCTGCAGCAGCCCTCAGTCAAGACATGAATGTATGAGTTGCTCCCAAATATTGTGCGGTTCTAGTAAGTGATAAGTAGTTTGATAGATATGGTACTGTACATGCTTACATTCATCTATATAATAGACTAGACCTGTTATGTGTAGCAGGAACCATGAAATGGAGCATTTCCTTTTTTTTCATGCAGTGCAGTTCTTGAACAAAGTCATGAACTGTATTATGCATTGGCTGATCTGTGTTTATTTTGAAAAAATTTAGCATCCATACTGTTGTATTTTACAATCAAATGGAGACAAACTCAGCTGGAATGTCATTATAATGAACAAAATTATTAATTACCATATTTTTTGTTCTATACTTTTCTATTCCCATACACCTGCAATCTGCTTAACATCAACCAAGAACCAGACCAAAGGCACTGTCATCATACCTCATTAAACCATGCTTAATGTCAGAACACAGATAACAAGGAGAAGCTAGGGAAGCGACACCCACATTTAGCAGAATATATTACTAGGCATAATGCAGAGAATATGACAGTGACATCAGATACTGTATACTTTAAAAAACAATGTTATATGAAAAAAAATGTATGAAAGCTTAATTATGTATTAAAGGCCTTCTAAGAGATATGCTGTTTTATGTTTGTTGTGAGCAGAGAAGAAGGCATGTTCACTTGCATTCCACTTGTCTGAACTTTTGACTTATCTTATTAATTTCCTTCATGCAAGGATGGCTTTAATAAGACAGAGGTAGACAGGAAAACAACAACAAAGAACAGCAGCAAAAGCAACAACATGACCATAGAGTGCATTTACATGTACAGAGCTGGCATGCAATGTTCTGACGCCTACTGAGAAAGTTTCCGTGATGACCTCACAAAGCTGCCGTGCACACTAAGGCCCTCCATAAAAAAAGTGCCTCCAAGATCAGTCCTAGTTGCAAGGGCAATTAGACATTAGACATGTGTGCGCGTGTTCTCTAGAGTTAACATATCTGCCAATCTTAAATAATTAAATTGTAATGGGAGCCCTCAAAGCACTGGCCATGACTTATTTGTTCACAAATGCTAATGTTTGTTAGTGAGATCACATTACTGATCTCTCTCCCCATACACACTCTCCCCATATCACAGTAGCCTAAATGCAATCCAACCGAATAGATACGTCTGAAACTATTACAGTACTTAAAATAGTGTTTGCATCTTCACTTGTCATCTAGTGGCTTGCTGACTCAACTGAATGCTTGGCCATATGCTCATGATGATTTTGCTGGTCTTTGCTAATAGCTTGAACTGGATAGCACCCCAAGCAGTGCAATCTGAGTAGCCAGAATAGGCTGCTGCTCTATTTCCCAGCGCCAGACTGTTGATGAGAATGAACTTCACACGAGCAAAATTAGAGACAATTACCATTTACAATTACTAAAGGCCAGTAATACCCCCTTGCAATCTAGACAGCAGGCCGTACCAAACAATCAATACATTCTAAATCTGGAAGCCCCCAGTGGAGTGATACAAAATGCAATTTAGTAATAAGGCTTGTGCTGTATTATTTCATTTCCACATAAAAATATTATCTTGAGTTAAGTGAAGGCCCAAGAAAACCATGCACATACAGTAAGTGCAGACGGTCTGAGACATACAATACATAAAGGTCATTTGGAAATTATTTGATGGATGGAAGCCTTCTTTTCCTTGAGGTTAGTAGTTTTGAACAGTAGTCGTGTTCCTGGAGACAGTGGGCCATAAAGCACAACGCAGAGGCCAGAGAGGGCTGGCGTTTTGACCTCTGCTTTGTGTGCAGAGGTCGCTGTCAGCCATGTTCTCACAGTGCCACTGCTGGAGGGGGGCCATCTTGACAACTTCTTTTGATGAGATCAGATCACCCTTCAAGGCTTCCTCACACCTGCTCAGCCTGGCTTTCTGGGGTTCAGGTCACATCTCAGTTTGGTCACCACTAAAATTAGTTTGCCCGGCATGTGTGAAAACACAGATACACACACCCGCCCACACATACAAACACACTTAACAAACACACACACACACACACACACACAAAGGCACGCACACCAACGCCCACACACACATGCGCACACACACACACACACAATGTATTCCACACACATGGACAAGGATATGCTCCAGTCAGGCTCACATCCCACCTGCTGGGTGACTGACTGGCACAGACTCCTCTCAACCACATGCTCAGCCAGTGACATGATCATGTTCATGCGTGCAAGTGCAAAACTTAAATTTACTTTGTTCCATCATTTTGAGACTTCCAATGTCTCACTATCACATTGTGTACAGATTTTAACCCACAGAAAACATGTCACATTTACAATGGTGGTCATACTCTCGTTGGACACACTAAAGGACTAACCCTTTGTACTTTTCTAAATGGATCTCGCCTCAGTATGTGGATATATACTGTTACCATTAACCTGCTGTTAAGACACAGGGTGGTGAAGGCATAGCCTGGGCTTGGCCATACTTTCTGTGATGCAGCCTTCAACACTATAAAAAATGATTTGTACTGATTACTTGAAAAATGTGTGGAAACTCATTGCCTCCAATAAGGTAAGTAAAGATTACTTGTCTCTTTCAATTTATCTTTACCGTAACTTGAAAGAGACTAGTTATGGTTACTTAACTTGTTTGAGGCAACGAGGTTCCACACATTTTTCAAGTTAGTATTGCAAATCCTTTTTTACAGTGAAGTCAGTATGGCCAAGCAGCCTATTTACTGCATTTCCTGTCCCAGAATTTCAGGCACCAATGAGAAGTGAGCTTTTACTCCAGGGTGAAGGAGGCGTGCTTAATAAGTTAACATTAGATTATCGTTTTACGTCTTTCTTTATTTCATTCTTGTCTTATTTGTATCATTTGTTATGCTTTTACTTTCCATTCATTTATTGTGGAATTCCTCATTGGACAGTTGCATGTCAATCAACTGGTCGTACTCAACCATTGGAGGAAAGGGGCAGGAACGTGGGTGGGATCATTCCCAAAATCTGACTGTGTTTGAGGATTCCATACCCCACCTTTAACCAATTAGGACTGTCCACATCATCCCATTTTACCACTATCTGTGGAAGTTGATTTATTACACTGGACGTTTCCAAAAAACTCCTAGCAGTAAAGCAAGTAGCCTCCCCTCAATGAATAATTCTACACTCATCTTGCTTTGCCTTCCATTCTTTTACATTTGCATTTCTACAACATTGTTGCATTCTCATACAGCACATCCTTGTTTGTATCTGCATGTAAAACAAGCACTTCATTTTCATGTCATTGCCACTTAGTCCGTGGTTTCTGATTGTTGGATCCCTGAGAGTGGCCCACCATCTCATCTCACAACCATCAGTTCCAGACTACAATCACAGCGGAAACTGAGCTGGGAGAAATAGGTTGGCGGAACCAAGCTACACATCACCCTGTGTATTGTGTTATCCGACATCCCACCTCACACTTGGTGAAATAATGACCTGACTCGGTGATTACATCAGTGTCTCGTCTGTTGCCACGTCGCTCCCAAATCCAGACGGCTGCCATGACGATTTCCCCCTGCTTTTGTCTCAGGCTTGATAGCTGGAGTCACTTTTGTTTTTATACGTGTGCTGTCAGCCATGCTAAAAAGCAGTGTGAGCGATGGGCCGTTGGTGGCTGAATGGCAGGAGAACATTATCTCGGGGCGATATATCATGTAAATGGCGCTTTCTCAGTATTAGGGAGAATGTGGGAGACGTTTTCTGCATGAGCGGCACTCTTATCAAGTGGGACTGTCTGAATATCCCCACAGATATTTCATCTTTCTGCCTCCTAAGGTAAACTGATTTAGGCTCTTCTCTCTCTCTCTCTCTCTCTCTCTCTTTCACTTTATCTCTTTCTCTTGCTCTAGAGAAGACATTCATTGTGTTCTTGCTGGGAATTCAGCACAGCCATTTGATATATTTTGACAGAACCTGAATGCTGCCTGCATGTCTGTCTCATAACAACACAGCTGAAGAAACGGCAGGCTTGCCACCATCTGCATAGTCAGCTCAGGCAAAGCTTTTGCTTTTTATGTCTCTATTTGGCATGAATGAGACCTGCTCATATTGGCAAAATTTAAATAAATATTCCATGTGGGAATAGCTTTGTTTTTTGAACTAGGAAGCAAAGTTTATTTAAAAATTTCCCTGTTTATGTATCCAGTATTTACACATGGATCTTGAAAGGCTATGTTAAATCTTAATCGGTACGGCCACAGTTAGCTAGAGAGATAGCCATCTGTGACTCTTCAAAGAGTATGGAAATGAAACTGAATCTAAATGTCCCTCTTGCATAATTGACTCCATTCTATTAACATTTGTTTAATTAAACTCATAATTACAGTTATGTTCTGACTGACCTTCGATAGTTGTGAAATTTGTGGATGTTTATGTGACTGTTGATATCATGGCTGTTTGTTTGACTGTGCCTCATTTGTTCTGGTTGTGTCTTTCACTTCCATCCAAATGTATAATTGTAAAAATTAGTCTCATAGATATGAAGGCAGTTGAGCAAATTAAAAAAATCGGGAGTTGGAAGTCCATTTTGGTGCAGATTTTGGTACCAATTTCAAAAGGGAAATAAAGTTGAGGATTAATGTTGTTTATACTAACATATACAACAATAAAGACATGATATTTACAGTATATGCGCGTGAATGTGGCACAGTTAGTTGTGACTTCAATCAATTGCTAGAATAATACCTAATCTTGTTTCTTTTTCAGACAAGAAATTGAGGATTTCTTTAAATTCATTTTTGAAAAGCAAAAAAACAAACAAAAACAAATACTCAACAAATACTGTGACAAACCAGGAGCTTCCTCTCCTGATCGATAGGCCTCATATCTAATGAAGAGATGGATCTACCCCTTGACTTTATCTACTTATTAATCCTCTTCATCATTTTTTTTTATCCATAAGACTATGGAACTTGCCCTCTAACCTCTTACAGAGATAAGCATTTGTGCAGTAGCGGCAGTCATAGTCAGATGGCAGAGGGAAGGGAAGAGAACATGCCCTCATTATTGTGATTGATGCGGCTTCAATAGTACCAGTCAGTCAAGAATTCAAGTAGCATCTCCACTGCTGCGTCTTTTTATATGGCCCATAAAAACATGCACATAAATTGATATTTACATGTCTCCTTAGTACCTCACTGTATCCCAAGAGAACTCCAGTGGACATCTTGAGGGTGTTAAGGATACCTGTCTCTTGAGACTGTCAATTCCAGTCATGTATCACTCTTTGGTAATCTCACAAAGCAGACCGCGTTTTATTCAGTAAGCAAATTTGGTAATATCACAAACAACCAGGCCCGGGAAGCCAGTGATCTTCATGATTGATAGACTGGGCGTTTGCATGTTGTTCAATGAATGTTTCAACTGAATAATGAATGATGCGATTCAAATAGCTTCTGACATTCTACTTGGACATACTGATTGTACACACACACACTCACACACACATACACGTTACATAACTGGTAAGCTATATAACTTACTGTATTTTTTTTCTATCATTTTTAAATATATGGAATTGGATCACTTATAGTGTAGCTCCACGACTCACAAGTTTCACATCCAAAGCAATCAGGAATTTAAAAAAAAAAATGTGAGTGTTGGTTAGGAAAAGCTGTTTCAGGTGGCTAGTTTCAAACAGAGCCGCGTTAGCACTGGATAGCCTACAGCATTGCCAAATTCATTTAGCGGAATGATTCAGCCTTCATGCCTGTGTGCTTTCGACAAATCGTTCAATACCTGACAGACGAAGAAATTTAACAAATGTTTCCCCTTCTCATTCCTCTGCAATAATTTCTCATTTGTAATCTATTTCCTCACATGATTTGACTTCTAGGGAGCAAATACTGGAATGTGACAACAAGGGAATGATGAATAAAAGAAAATCATTTAGGTAAAAAAACACAATTCTTTGGGAGGAAATAAAAAAGCTTGCCTACTCATTTAATTGCAAATTCCACTCTTCTAGACACAGGCGACTGAGCACACACAAATCCTCTGGGGAGATGCAGAGGTTCTTGTTGTGTTGGATCAGGTGATATTTTAAATCAGTCCCAAATAATGACAAAGCATAGCCAAATATAAGCCATGAGCTTCAGATTCAGATGTTTCTCTGAATAAATCCACTCTGCTGATGACGAGCGGAACTGCTGCTCTGATGCTAATGCAGGAAAATTTGGGTTAGCCTATATGAAGGAATATAACCCCCCATACACCACCAACCTACTCCATCCCCCATGCCCCTCAAACCTTGAAAATCTTAAGCCCCTCCAACATGCAAGGCTGTTTCAATTTCAACATGATATACCAGTAATATCCTCTAATGCAGACATAATCAGAGCTGATACACCCACCATTCTATTACTGTATTTACAGTATGCAAATTACATTATCAGAAAAATCACAATTAGATAAATTATTGTCCCCCAAATATTGCAGCCCAGAAGTAAAGCATGTGTCAGATAAAGGAGATAAAGGCACTGCAGGCACAGAGCCGAAAGCAGATCAGCAGGAACATCCCATCACACTCTCACCTCACCCAGCAAGTGCTTCCATCAGCCATCAACAAAGAGACCATGGCTAAGGCAGATGAGTCGGCTTCTGGCAATTAGCTTGAGAAGACAAACCGAGAACCAGCTCCTGTGGAGTGACTCCCAGTGACCCCATCTACATGCCACACATCCGTTAATTTGCCACAGCCGCTTGTGATTCATGACTCGCATTTGTTGTTATTGTTGCTCGCATTGCGCGAGGCAGAGATCTGAGCAAAGCCCCACGCTCTGTGATGTTCACTGGCAGTAATGGTGGTGCTATAATCTGGGAGAATGAGAAGGACCAGCATACACATTGTTGTTGCAACTCTCATTATGTTTTGGTTTGGTGACAAAAACTGAAAGACACATTGCCCTAGAGAAAGAAATAACATGCTCTAGGAATACCACGTTGTCAAAGTGTCTTTGATAAACAAAGCAAAGTGTGATCAGTCATATTTGTATGGATTACTGTAATATGGATTGTTGAAAACTATGCCATTGTAAGTGCAGGCATCAGGCTCAATGCAGCTCTGAAGCGGAATTATGACTGAAGGCTATGTCAGTTAATAATCATAATAGAGCACATTTAGGAAGCAGTAATTAGCCATGTGATAAAATTATTTTCTTATCAAAGTTATTTTAGACATTCATGTAGGGCTGCATTGTGTTCAGTTGGGGGATTTCTGGAAAATGTACTTTGAGAAAATGTCAAGGTTATCATATTCTTCAGTTTGTGCAGAAGCTGGCTCTAACTTTTGAAATGGGCATTATCTGCAGGGTAATAGTGTTATGATAGAATGTGTTTAAAAATATCGATAACGGGTAGACAAAGTTTTCAGCGTTGTTTCATTTTGACCATGGTGGAAATTACGAGGGAGGTTGACTTTGACCCTCAGAAAGAAGGCAAAACTATGAAAAAGTGAAATAAGTAAATAAGTAAGTGAAAACTGTGCCCTTGTAATGCTACGTAGGATAGATCATTGTTAAACTGACACACATGTGTTGAAGCTAAGACTCTTGTTCAGAATTTACTATTTACAGTAAGTCAAACTTTCATTCAAAAAGAAAATCACATCAGTTGCTGTTTTTAAATTTGACCGTCGCTTGCACGATTAGACAGCAATAGATTCTTCAGTTAACCTTCTTTTGAGACAAAAAATACATGTATCATCCAAAACTAGATAGTCTGTTTAGTCTGTTTTTATGCCAGATCTGTCCAGTCAGTCCTGCACAGTTTAGAACTATAGTACCACAGATGGCTTTAGCTGATGTGAGTTCATTCACCTCCATTCACTCCTTCATTCAATCACTGCAGTGAGGTGACTGGTGCCATAGTCCTTTCCAAGCAACAGTCATTCAGATACAGTGGAATGAGGTTGCTCTCATGCTGGGCTTTGTGATGGACAAAGTTGACAAACAAACAAACACACAATCTGGGGCAATAGATTGTAAAAAAAAAAAAAAACAACAAAAAAAAAAACAGGCGCAATGTCAGAGACATTTCTGCGGAAAAAGGAAACCCAAGGCTCAGGATGTGCACTCGAGCGTGACGGAACGGCAGGGTCAGAACCAGCAATGCTAAGAGCCTAGTCACCGGTGTCAGTGGATGAGAGAAGACAAGGTCATGATGAGGGAGAGAGGGAGAGAAATGGGTGAGAAGGAGGGCATGCACAACCTGATAACTGCTCATGCATGACACACTGCACACGGTCCTGCACTTCGCTCAGGATTAGGCTACTTGTAAATATGCATAATGGTCATTTATTCAGATCAGATTGTTTGCCTCTTTCTTGCCCCCTTTTTTCTGGTGCCCTAAGCTTTCATTATGTTCCATTCTCCTTGAAAACATTTTTGTAAACGTATGTATTTATTTATTATTTAAATACAAAGTCATTGCTGCCCTTTCACTCTCTAGTCTTAGACTGTGGATACATGATGGTTTTGGATGTATAATGGAGAACAAGCTAAATAGGGCAAAGCCACAGGAGATGTGTGTCTGCATCAGCAAACCTGAATAATGCATGGCAGCCATTTTAACTGGACCTGATTCAGAGCCTCTGTTTATTTACTTATTCACAAGAATCAGAGCCAATTACCACAATCATGCTTGTATCTCATGCAAGAAACATACTGTGAGAATGATTCTGAGACCAAAGAGGCAAGTAATTCACTCAAAGGGCCATGGTGTTTTGATCAATAATTTCATCAAAGACACTCTGCATGTGTGAATGAGAGCTCTTCCTGGAGCATCACAGTCTCTCACTGACGCTGGGTGTATTTCGAAAGGATTTTGTTTTCCACTGTTTTCAACAGTAGAGGACCAGACGCATGAAGACATAACACCAGCAAAACCAATCTAGTAAGTATTTCAACACACTTCCATTAACCCCTCAGCTAACAACCCAAATCATTCTAAGCCTTTGATTCATGGCCTTCTAAGAGTCAGTACCCCACACATACACACACACACGCACACACACACACGCGCACACACACACATACGCACAGACTTGTTGCCATTCTGAGTACTTACTGAAGCAATGCCAAAGTTGGGTGAGAACTCAAAGTATTCTCTAGTGAATTTTAGTCTCATTCACAAGACAAATGAACCGCCTCCTTGAAGGGCACTCAGAAGGCATCAGTGACTTACAAATGAGCTATGAACCTAGTCCACTATTTCTAATGTTCAGCTACCGGTGTGTGTTACAAACAGCTTACAACTACACACAGAAACACACACAGTGTACATGGAGGCGGGTGCATGTAGATTGTGCATGCCCCTCCCCCAATCCACACACATGCACACACAAACACACATGCGCACACATACACACACGCGCACACACACACACGTGCACACACACACACGCACACACACACAAACACGTGCACACACACACAAACACACACACACACACACACGCATACACACACACACACACACACACTCAATTCCGCGTTTCAGACATACAATAGAGCATTTTAAACTTGTCAAGGTCTGCAATGAAAACAGAATAGAAAAAAAATTCAAAACACAGAATTACCTTATATAAAGTAGGCCTAGCCTGCTGGACATGTTGAAAGGAGGATAAAGTGCTTGCATGGAGTACTCTGTGTAAAAAGTTGAAAAGGAACGGAGGAATGCAGAAAAATACTATTTCATTGCACATCAAAATGAGGCCCTTTTCTGCTATAGAGACAAAAAAAAACATCACCAACATTTTCAGAAGCTGGGTCATAAAGGCTCAACAATACAACAAATGACACCCATAGCAACAGAAATCAAGCCATTCTGGGAGGGGTGATCAAGATCAAAAGACCTGGACCAACAAGTATGTTTTATGTACAGTTCTTCAGATAGGCCTACAAAATGTAGTGGCAATGTAGCCTTGACGCACCCTAGCGACAGCAAAATCTTTTGCCTAGCGGATTGGACTGGTGTCGCATCACACATACAGGGCTGCACTGCAAAATCAGGCAACATCATTAATTAATTTACTTAATCATTATGATTTCCTTATGTACTAATGCCTTTCTTATGTTGAAAGAATGCTTACTAATGGTTAATTAAGTGTTAGTTAGTGCTAATATTACAGTAAATTATCTACCATTATTATAAAGTGTTACTGACTGTTTAATAGGAGTAGGCAGCTGTTCGTAATGTAGAAAAGGGGCTCACTTTACTTCCACAACCTTAAGTTTTGCAGGATAACTTTGCAGTCATGATTTCTGCTGCTGTGGAATGAGGCAAAGAGAAGGACAGAGATTTCTGATTTAAAGTTATCATAAACAAGTCTAGTATGTTTTACTGTAATCAGCTCCCCTTACAGTCGCTGACCTTTTGAAACATAATCCAAACTCAGTCCCCATTACTGAGCCCTTGAGCCAACTCCCAATTACTCTCTACCTTCTCTGTCCTATACATAGCAAAGAATACAGAGACAAAAAGAACTAAACAAACAAATACATACATACACACACACACACACATAAATGTGCACATACACTGTAAAAAAGGATTTGCAATGCTTACTTGGAAAATGTGTGGAAACTTGTTGCCTCAAAAAGTTAAGTAACCATAACTAGTCACTTTCAAGTTATGATAAAGCTAAATTGAAAGAGACAAGTAATCTTTACTTAACGAGCAACGAGTTTCCACACATTTTTCAAGTAATCATTACAAATCATTTTTTACAGTGTACAGTACACACACACACACACACACACACATAACACTATAACCGCCATTTAAATGAATTCAGAGGGTCGGAATTCAGGGTCATGTATAGGCTACACCTCAATGGGAAAGTGCTCCTTACTGGAGCATTGTTTAGCATGTGCGCATGTTCAATTGGCATGATGCAGCCAATAAGGTAACTAGTAGGCTACGTCAGTGATCTAGCCGGAACATAGCGACTGACATATGAATGGGAATATTCCCTTAGCACACTACACATGTAAACGGAATATTCAGGACATTGTTTTAACCAGAATATTGACCTTTTTTTCCGAATACGCTGCACATGTAACCGTAGACATTGTGTATAAAAATAAATACAGAAAATGTATACAGAAAAATGTATACACAGCCATACAGAGATTGTCATAAATGTCTACGATAAGCTATGAGTGGTCAAGGGGAGTTGAGTTGTTAGGTAGGATGTAAAGCGGAGTTCAGGTTTCTTCTGCAGTGCTTCAGTGTGCAAGTTGTTAAAAAGAGAGCACTCTTTTAAAGATTCTACCAGCATTCCAGATGGATAAACTGGAACATTCTACTGTAGGCTGATGTAAGCCTCTAGAGATTTTCCAGGATTTATTTGGTGATTTATGTTAAAAGAGGGTTAACATTCATAATGACTCCAACATTTTGACTTTCTGCCCAGCAGGAGTAACCTCCCTTTGACAGTGACATCAAATTGCTGAGCCTTGTCAGCTCACAATGTCCCTAAGACATTTAGATGTAGCAAAGGGCTTCTTGTCCAGCATGCTCATCGCATTTCTTTCCTTCAACCCCCCACCCCTCTCTTTCTTGCTCACACACACACATGTATGCGCACACACACACACACACACACACACACACACACACACACACACACACACACACACACACATAGTGCACCAAAGGATGTGAGGAAGAAAAATCTGAACCTTGCCATATCATTCCAAACTTAGCAGCTACTAATCAAGATGGAGCATTTGATGTAGTCGCCTGGGGGAAGCCCACAGCCATTCCTCAATTAGTGTCACTCGGGAGCCAAAACAAGAGGAAGCACACACTCTACTGAGGGACAAAATGGGGTTTAGAGAAGCAGATTAAACAGCCATGACAACAGTGTGGATGATCAAATAGAAGTGGGACTAGGTGCCCCACCACCCCCACCACCACCACCACCACTACCACCACCCTCGCCCCCATATAGATGGTTGTGCCTTTAATGCCTTGGAACCAACCCCCCATGTTTTTGGAGTTTCAAAAAAGTCTGTATATTTTACTGATGATGTGAACGCACTCACGAAAGAACAATGTGCTGTACTGTACTGTATGTTCTAGTACCCTAATAAGTCAACCAAAACTGATAACCTTCTGATCATTTTCTGCAGTTATGAGTAGGTGTGGGGATTATTACCCAACAGTAAATCTCATCCTTCTTGACAAAAAAGAAAGTCTCACTGACCAAGCATGAGCCCGGCCCCCTGTCAGGAATGACTAAATGACCTTGTGACATTTTACATGCAGCACAGAGTTGCTCTATTCCATCAGATGAGCTGCGCTTTGCCTACCGGGCAGCCATCTTAGAGCACCAGCTCTTCAGAAGCCATGCAGCAAGGCCGGCAATTACTTTTCAGTGTGGTGAGGGAAAAAAATGGAGTTGTTCAGAGAGGCGCCCTGCATTCTAATCTACCTTTCGCTTCGACCAACTCAGGGCTTCAGACACAGGGGAACAGCTCAGGCTAAAACATATATATCCCCTCCAGTGTGTCCTGTCCACCACAGCGATTACACGACACACGTATTTATCGACTTTTCAAATGACATCATTACCAGAGGACTTTGGACACATTTGTCTGCCGATGCAATTGCGAGAAATTCTTGGCAGCAAACACATCCTGCATTAGCCTCTGCTCGGGAGTTGGCCAAAGGAAGATGTGGTCATTCCACTACCTGCGGGGCCATAATTTCAGGCTGCAGCAATATGAAATATAATGTACTGTCCCCCAGCAGTCACGGTTAAAAAATAGGACAAGAAAAAATGCAAAGCACACAGACGGATCAATGCAGAAATGTGGAGTGGTCACATCGAGAATACAATGACATACTGTACAGGCATATATTTTTTCAGTGTTGATCTTATGGAATAAATTTAATTTTCTAGTCCCATCTGACTAAAAACAGAGGAGGAAATAACACCAGGCATGACATGATAAAAAGACCCACTCCACTTTTAGCAGGATTTGTGGTCAGATTTGTGTCTTAGCCAGTTGAAATCTATGTAAAATTATGCTAATCCCTCAAGAGAATTGCAAGGGAGCAGTTCCAGATGCATTTTGTCAAGAGGGTGCTTTAACAAAAAAGTAGGCAGGGCTACATCACCATTGAAAAAAAAAAAACAAGAGAAATAGTACTGCCTACACGCAGTCTGTCTGAGAACCTGCATGCTCAATACCTGATTAAGACTTCCTTTAAGGATAAGCAGGAATTACTGTGGAAAAAAAGGAAAAACAATGAAAGTGAAAAAAAAATGTCTACAGAGATAGCAACAAGGCTCTGACACACAGGCTCATCGAGCAAAAAAACACCATGAATACTAAAAGACAACAAAAATCTGTGTTGTGCTATCTTTCAACCACATTGTTTTTATGTTAATTCCTTTGTGTTCTTGTATGATAATATATTCTATCTGTCTTTGGAATGTTGGAAAGCGCATTCCTTAAAGGGAGAATCTGGTGTGAATAAATCCATAGACCTGTTGTTCAAAGTCACCACGCGCTGTCGGCAGGAAAAAGAATGAACAAATTTGATACTACATAGACAGAACCCACTACTAACACTGAATACTGACTCAGTAATTTACTTTCAGATTGATTATAAGACTCCTATCCATCTAAGACTCCTATCAAAGGTCAAACCGTTTCTATCTCCTGGTAATCTGGAGACTGCCAGGCGGCGCAACTTGTTAGCATTTTTCATGCCAACTGCTGGAACCGGACCTGACCACTAAGCTAATGACAGCTAGCACCACACTTAAACTCTGTGCAGCATTCCCGGTGTCCTCAGCATTTAAACACCGAGAACTTGAAAACTGTAATAACATTAACAACAAATGAAACATGCAATTTCCTAGAGTCTGATTTGACCAAGAACTATATTCTCGAGTCGGCGTAATAATCAACGAGCGTGCAAGTCTCCAGTCAGGTATATCAATGCGCCGATGCTGCCTGACTGGAGACTTGTGTTGTTCCATATCAATGTGCCAAAACTGCCTGACTGGAGACTTGCACTTGCACGCAAATTTCAATTGAATGTTAGCTTTTAGTCTTCCAGCTTTGGAAATTACATTTAGCCTATAGGCCTAAAGTGTTTCAACTGGCTCTGTAATTAAAGCATTAACACTATATTCTCTGATGTGCAATTATCAGTCATATTTTCCCTCACACTCAGGCAGGGGGTATCAAAAAGGTAGTAGACCTCTGTATTAACTGACTTGTTTTATGTCAACAATATGGCCACGGATACCTCTGTGACGCTGACCGAAAGAGCCTGATAACTTGCAACACTACCATGGCTATTTAGGCTAACTCACTGCTAATCAGGGCACTGTAAGTCTTCATATGTTTGTGAGTATGATTTCAAAGGGTAAAATCATTAAAGTGATACACACCAGCGGAGATCTATTTTAGGCTCTATGTCTGCATGTGCAGTCGTGAAACGTTGTGTCCAAAGAATATTTTACGTCAGTCACTCTCAGCCTGAGTTCGGGCAATCTTCTCATTTTGACGATTTTGCATTTACAATGGGAGTGCACCAGCACTCTCGCACACGCACCCAAAATGCTATTTTTAAACCAGAATGTTAGAATGTTCGAAATCTCACAAAACGTCCTACAAAATATTATCAGGGTCTCTACTCATGAACTTCAGCATAGACAA
>JASCQY010000080.1:9508489-9521591 GCA_030264315.1 Sardinella tawilis | reverse complement strand
GTCAACCACTCATTTGCATCCTGGGCAATACAGAAAACGGGCTTAAAGTGTAAAATACCGAACTATACCTTTAAGTACAGAGGCATGAATTCCATCATAACAAAATAAAGTTTATTGAACCAAAGAATAAAACCAGAACCAACACAAGACATACGGTATAAAATATTTATTATTCTTTATAAATATAAACAAGGACAACATGACACTAAGAGGGGGGGGGGGGGGCTCAAGTTCACACAACAACACACGTCACACTACAGTATGGAAGTATCTCGATCAGTAATGCAGCAACCCACCGCACACAGCACTCAGTTAACACCACACGTGAAGTTACAATAGCTGACCACCAGGCTCCGAGCCCTTCCCAAACTCCACTAGCCTCCAAATCAAAGGAAACAAAGACAACCAAACAAAAGTAACAGACAAGAACAGTAGATCAAAACCTAAACAAAATCAAATACAGACAAGACAGCACGACCTACAGTGGGAGACCACAGAAGCAGGCTGAGCTACCTAAAGAAAAACACAGAAACAGACAGAACATTAAGACTGCCACTGTGGCAACGGACACTGGATGGCAAAGCTCATTCCTTGCCTACACCTTTAGGCAGGTGGGGCAAGGTTACCCCTGCCATGGTGCTGACAAGACATCCTGCCACAGAGCTAAACACTCAGCTGATAGTACTTGGCCATTGCTACCCCTGGAATGTAGGTTGGGACATGCTGGTGTTCCACTATAAGATGAAATAGTATTCAGCAAGATTACGATGAAGCTGGGAACAGGGTTTTGAATACATTTGCAATCCTGCCTTAGAGTTCACAAAAGACCTTCTGAAAAAAAGTAGACTCGTGGATGACAGTCCTTTTTCCAACTCTCTCTTGGTGGAACCCTTATTGATACTGTAAACCACTGTATTTGGCATTTGGTGAAAAGTGCAGTTGTTTTCTGTTGTTTCTAGTTATTGGTTTTTGGTTTCCTTTGTGTCTGTAACTCCCAAAACTTTTTCACAGCACATCAAAGTGTTTTCAGAGCATAATCTCTCCAGTGAGAAATTACGAGAGTATCATTGTGGGGATTGAATTTCCAGAGAGGAATATTTCATCGGCAAGAGACACATTTTGTAATGGAAATGTCAAGACAGTTAAAGGAAGAAATATGTTGGGCGCAGAAAAGCGATTGATAAAACTGTGACCTTGAGGTTTTTTCAGTGGTGGCGGAAAGAGGGGGAACAGAGTGACACTCTCTATGGAGAGTTGAGGGTAGAAGGGAACAGACAGGACTGGGGGGAGGTGGGGCTGACTGGTAAGACCACAATGAGCTTGAGACCTCTGCATGAGGAGCTCCTTATATAGACCATTTCAGGTTCTAATTCCATTGCTGGTCCCCCAGGACTTGCTGTTTAACATTCTATCTTCCCATCTACACATAATTGACTGCTTAGGCCTTGATCAATTATGAATCAGTTAATGTAACAGGAAGTAGTTGGGGACCAAGATAGAATGTTCAAGCATTGTTTTCTCCAGCTATGGAATTAGAACCTGAAATGGTCTATTAAACACAGAGCTGGAGAATTACTGCACTGTGCAAATATTTCCCAACCCAGGTAAAGTTTGGGCACTTTCTCAATTGTCTTTGGGAACAAGGCAGAGAGTAACCTTCATACAGGGGCAAGAGTAAAATAGACAATGAAATAAATAAATGGGGGTTTGACAGCTATCAGATGGTAATTAATTACGCCATACCCCCAGGGAGCTCCTGTCTACCTTTTCAATCTCTTCTCACTCTTGCTTCCTTTCCTTTCTCCTTCATTGGTATTCCCCCTACTGACCGATGTGTTGGCTTGTGAGACTCATTATTAAGGAAAATAGGCCAGATGTACATGTTTTTACACAAATAACATGTACACCTCTCACCAGTACACACACACACACACACACACACACACAGACTCATGCAAATGCTGATAACAAGAGGCAAGAGAAGAACAGATGCCTGATGCAAAAGTAATAACCAAAAGAAACACCTTATTTGCCCTTTTCTGTTTGTTCCCCCATCCTGCTTTTATGCTTCTCCCCCTTGAGACACAGAGCCTATCTCATGGAACAATCGTCAGTGTGGAGTTCCTAATAAGAGATAATCTTTTTAAGCAGGCACCAAAAAGGTCACGTCGACAGGAGTGGGAAGTGGAAGCATATCTCATTTTCTGCGCAAACGACAGGGTCCTCTCACCGTGGAGCTACAGTGCCTCTGTGTCTTGCTGTGAATTAGCCACTGAGAGTTCAAGGGGGGCTCAATTAATCTCCATAAGCGCAGAAAGGGCTCAGATCTCTTTGGAATAAAAAAAAATCTAATCAAGGAAAAAAAAATGTCACAACAAACAAATTAAAGATGATACAACTGATGAAACATATTTCATGTGATTGTTAACATTGTAAGGAATGGTAACTGAGATTTATCCATCTTATTCATTACAATTCCCTTTGAGTAAAGATATATTGTTTCACAAACACTGTAGTCATGTTTTACCTGCTGTATTTCACACTCATCTTATTTATTAATGTCTAGTGACTAGTGATAGTGACTTGCTATGCATTGAGTATACTGTAATATGCCATTCTTGAAATAGGCTAGTTTACACTAATGCACACACTGGTTATTGATATTGATATTTATCACGTTACAAACTCGGAAAGATTACTGCACTAAATATGACATATAAAGGAGATAGCAGAAACTCAGACGAAGAAAAAGGTACCAAATGGAGATATAAAGGGATGTGTTATTCGGTTTTATGTAATTAATGTATCTATTGTCTGAACTCATCTGCACCAGTTTTTGAGTGCCATAGGCATGGGGGTTTATGATTTTAGATATAATATAATTTCTAGCACTAAGTAGCACTAGGCCTACAGAATGAATGAATTCTAACCACATAAAGACATACACTGAAAATGATTGAAAAATGAGTTGTTGAAAAAGTCCTGTGGTATTTCAGGGTGAAATAATGGACAACCTATCACTTCTGCCTTCTCAGCTACTGAAGCTTTTCCTTTCCAAATGCCCTTGGTCTAAAAGCAGGTGCAGAACAAGAGAGAAATTGAGGCCATTGAAAAATCCTTGGATTAAACCTAAATGTGTTCGGGGTGAAGGGACTGAGCCATTGCAGTCCTTGGGTGCATATGAATAGGTATGCAAATGCCAGGACTGAAGGCTTTCTCGGATAACACAAACCACTTGACTTCTGAACCTCTTCTGTGTGGCCCCTTGTATTCATGGCTATTTCTACATTCATGGGGCATTGAGTAATGGGCAGTTTTAAAAAAAATCATGTACAGCCCAATTGTATCCTTACAAGAATCAAGGCGAATACTTAGGCTAATTAGCATGTAAATGCTTGTACATTGACTGGCTATTGGTGCTTGAGCATGGGAATGGAAATGTCAGTTTAAGGTAAACTTCAGGGACATAGGTTTTACATTAAGATGCTCATGGGCTATGTCAAATCTGGGGCAATGGCAATTTTTTTGCAATTGCAATATATTTTATTATATTTTATCGTTTTTGTGCTTGTTGCAAGTACAGAAGATTAACATTGTCTGCAAACTTGATGCCAAAGATCCAATCTGTGATTTTTTGTTGTTAAAATTCTGATTTATAGTTGTTTTTTTTCCATGGTAGGAAATCATAGTCATTGTTTAATGTCCTTGGCCTCTACACACAGTTATGTTTCTTGATGTCTATCCTTATCCTAAATGCTGAGAAACTGGGCAATTGTTTTCATTTTGTTTCATCATTAGGTCTTCATCAAAACATGTCAGTGACAATCAAAGGCTATCAAGTAACAAGACACAAAGGATCTTTCACAGTTTCTGACCATCAGTTTAAATGGGATTTCTGAGGTGTCTCTTTTGCTAGCCCACAGAACTATCCAATTATGTTTGGCAGTGCTAAGACTTTTTTTGACGTAGAAGTGAACATAATGACAAAAGGAAATGGAATCAGTCGTCCCCACCATCAGTCACATGTAATATGTTCCTTGTTGTACCCATACTGTGCACACATCAACTTTTAATGGGGTAAAGCAGTATTAACACATCTCCCTCCAACCCCCTGCCTTCTCCAGACATCCCCCCCAAAAATCTCCAGCTCCTTTTTAGAGAAGCCTTGCTTTTAATGAGGCTGGGATGCTAACCTTCAAACGTGCCGCCTCGTCGCTCCCCGCCCTGTTTGACGTCTGTGGAGGGAGAAGAGGGTGTGGACTTGATTAAAGGCAAGCCAAAGCCTATATCTTTGGGGCTGTGACAGTCAAAGATGGCAGCTTCACTGGCACATCACAGAGATCCTGTACTCCGTCAAGACAGAAAGAAGGCAAGAGAGAGAGAGAGAAAGAGAGAGAGTGGGAAGGAGAGAGGGATAGAGAGAGGGAAAAAGTGGGAGTATGAGAAGGAACCCTAATGAGACTGACGGTGATTTTTTAAGGTTAATCTGTCACATATTTGTTTGATCAACTTGTGTACAGCCTCATTGGCAAGATACTCAAGTCAATGAGCAATGTTTTTAAAAGTGTTGTCTACTTGGGAGAGCCCAAAAAAAATGTGTGTGATGAAAACTTTTCTTCGTGAGCTCTCCTCATTCCCACAGATTAAACGTTTCAGGGTGTCAAATTTGCTCCCCACCGAAGTCTTCACTGTCAGCGGTTGTCCCCATCCCCTTGCATTTCATCAACCAAACATCCCATATCTCTCCTTGACTGGTGACCTCCATTTTCAAACGTCTGGAATCACGCGCTGATGACTACCAATACAGTCCAATTCATTATCCAACAGAAAGCCTTCCTCTTTTTTTCCCTCCCTCTCCTTAAGCCTCTCTTCTTTTTCCTTCCCCCCTTTCCCTCCATCCAGCTCTGCCAATAATTAACAACGGCGAAACTCTCAGCACACAAAAGCCAACCCTCAAGTAGTGCATAATGGGAACCATTTGCATTCTCTTTCACAAAGACTAATGTAAGCTCTCGAGAATCAAAGGTTGATTAATTCACCAGACCAGAATTTATTAACAGCTGTTCAGGTGTCTGTGGCATGCTGATTCCTGGGCCTGGCATGCAGGAGGATGGAGGGGCGGGCGGGGGGGTAGTGGTGGTGCTAGTGGTGTGTGTGTGTGTGTGGGGGGGGGTTAGTGCTGCCTTGGTCTGTGTTTGGCCACGATATTGCAATGGGAGTGATTTAGATAATGCTAACACCTGTGGTTTGCTGTGGATGTAGACAGCAAATATGCATTTGATGGATTAACAACCATGGTGTCTCGGGCACGGTAAAACAGGAGCTCTTATAAAAATGTGTGCCAGCCATCAATCATATTTATCTGACAATTGCTGCTATATAGTCTATACATATTACCTGTTAAAATGGTGGAACATGACACAAGTGGGCCCATAAACATGATCAAAGTTGACAAACATAGAAAATAATGGATATGGTTGAGAGAAAAGTATGTTATTGGGCTGTTGTGCTAATGGCGGAGACAGCCATGTCTCTAAAAGTGAGTATAAAAAAAAAGTTAATATAAATTGGTGGTTGACAGCAATATTCAATTACACAACACAACATTCCATGATTATACAAGCTAGGCTAGTTGCCATCCGTTTCCACATCAGATTATGATATATCAGTACTCTCAGTCCACTCTCTTCTTTCATATTGCTTAAATACGCCAGAAAAGGCCATTTGCTCCAGTCAATTACAAAACAGAATCTTAAAAACCACCCAATCCCCAACGGCCCGAGCTCGACCCTCTCACCCCATGTCTTAATATGACTGAACACAGAGAGTTTGACACATGTCATATTAGGCTTCCAGTTCAGGAGATTACATTCAGCCGCGAAACTATAAACTCTAAAAATGATCTATACACGTCCGCCATCAATAATTTGGAGCTTTTTATGGTACTGTATGACAAATGAAACATTATTTGTACTATTTTAGTGTCAGGAGCAGGGCGAGGTGCGGGCCCCCTCCCATTCATAACTCTCCGGAGGCGTGCCACATAAATCAATCACGCCGCTGAGCGGAGGCCGAGGTGCTTTACGACTCAGACCATTTCCACATCTCTGAAGCACTCAGTATATCAGAGAAACGTTCTGAAAATGCATGATATGTCCACCTGAAGATATGTGGTGGGCTAAAATGGAAACCTAGGAGCGGCCCTGCGGTGGTGCACTAACGACAGCGAATCAATCGAGAGCACTGCTTCTGACGGTTTCGCTCGCCCGTCTGAGATGGAGTTCCGGAGAATTCTTGCCACATGAAAAATTGGTCTCTGCCCTGGTCTTGTTTCTGCTTTGTTATAAAATAAAACCAGATAGAACACAATGTGACAGCATTTAGGGACGTGTTTTTATTTGACAGGCAACTGCCCTGAAACATTTAGCAACCATTCCAATTAAACAGTTTCCAGTATTGAGTCATCAGCTGGAACAGACCTGTGGATTTGATGATTGTTTATCAGTTTCTTTTCATTCATGAAGCTCACAATATCATTATTTACCCGAATGGAAATGATTTAATACATATTCATTATGGTAATGGGGCATATGGACTGTGATTCCTAAGTACCTCACCTGTTCAAACAGGAGGATCCAGTCACCTGCAGGTGTTAATGTGGTAACACTGAGCTAGCTGGATGGAAACACACAATTTGTGTGTTTGGAGCAGGTGGGTTTCTAAACAAATTCCTCAGGAGTGCTATCCTTTGTGTGTGTTTGTTTGTTCCTTTTCCTTCAGAACAACTTATTCAATTAAAAAGAGCAGTTCTCCACACACCCTTTTATGTAGGCCCACGCCTGATGGTGCTCAAAGGCAATGCTGCACATCTCCACCACCCCTAATCCCCTCACAGGGGTATTTTTCCATTTCTGCTGATACCAGGATGACCCTGAAGAGGCGTTTTTTGCACCCTTCCATCCTCAGTCCCTTCCTCTCTCCATTCCCTAAACCCCGACCACTCGTTCATTTTTTTCCCCATCCTGTTATTGCTCAGGGAGAGAAAGTTGGCAGCAAAACAAACAGCCATGACAGTCGGTCTCTAGACAGCCCAGGTGTTGCCAGGCGTCGGTGGCAGCCTTTGTTTTTGAACGTTCTGAACTACATTGTTGCGTCGGCTGCTCGCTTGTGCATCCCAAATCAGACGTGAGGTATGGATGTCCTTGGCGTTTCATCATCAAAGCCTTGATCAGGCCCAGATTGAAGCGCAGAATATGAAACGGATGAAGCAAATCGTTTGATGTCAGAGAGACAGCCACTCAATCTCAAAAGTACTTAAGCTTTTCCTCCCAACGGAGAGGTATGTTTTATTATTTTTTAAGTACCTTTTTTTTGTCTTGTTCTTGTCCTTTTTTGTTTCATGTTTCAGTACATGCAGGTTTCGGATGTCTTGCATCATTGTTTATGTAGGCACAGTGTCAAAGGATTAATGAAATGATAAATATTGACTGAATTAATCACACTAGTCTGTGCAGGGTTTGGGTGTGTTTTGAGCAGACAGCCCGAAAGGCTTGGATGCTTATCTGTTCTATCGTTACTCCTGACATTGAAAGTAGTATTGCCATATTGACTAGACAACCCCAAGTAGCAAGCACTACGATCAAATCTGACATGAAAGGTAAGCTTGTCTAGCATACGTGAGCATAGATAGCCCTTCCATTTCTGTGCGTGATGCTGATTGATACCATGGCTAATACATGGCCTGGCATTAGGTTTAAAGGATTTGTGGTGTCAAGCTGCATTTTTTTGTCATCAGCTTGACAGAGTCAGTGGAAGAAAGCATAACCTTTTAATCTCTTGTCAGTTTGGCATCAAAGCGAGGTATGAGTGCGCGGGCCCTCCACTGGTTATGAATATGTGTCTAGGCCAGTTGGGATAAAAGAGCCAGTCTCTGTCAGGGGCTGTTGAGTTGGCAGACGACCATCTTTGGTGTGGCTTTGTTTCATTTGCGTCCCTGAGCACTCTGAAGACATTCATATGCTAACGACACAGCGATGTTTTGTGAATTGGATGAATATTCATCTTTTTTTCAAGACTCTTTAAAGACAAGAGGTCAATGTCCCATCAAACACATCTTATTATCATTATTTGTCATTAATTTTGTTGATTCATCATCAAGGAATCACAAGGTGGAGACTTTGGTCATAAAGCCCTTTCTGCTTAGGACAGAGAGAGAGAGCGAGTGCAATTTAAAGGAGGCTCTGATGTTAGACACTTTGAAGATGTGTGACTCAATTGTCCTATTGTAATTGCCTTCATTTTCTCAGCCTTTTTTTCATAATGATGAGCGAGCGTTCCTAGTTTTACTTATTGATTCATCCACTTGAAGTTAAAAAGACAGCCTCCACTTTTCAAAAAGGCGCCCTTTGAGTCCGCAGCCCTGAATATCAACTAGGTCAGTTGCCTGTAATTAAAGAAAAAGAAAAAAAGCGGGGGTGGGGGGTGTTGTTAAGTCACGTCCATGACACAATTTCTGCTATTGTCTGTCTGACTCATGATGTAAGAAAAGGCGTGATTCCCCTACAGACAACCGTGGGCTGACACTACCGGACGTTGTGTGTGCTGCGGGGGCTTCCCTCTAACTGAGTAATGCCGCATGGCTCCCCGAGGTAGTCAGCTCATGTCACACCTGCCTCAGCAATGGCCTTTGCTTTTTAGAGACTCGCTGCTTTTTAGAGACCACTATACAATATCAGGTCCTTTTACTGCTGGCTGTGGAGCATCTAGGCAGCTTCTTATCCTACTGTCACAGACCCACAATCTCAGCTCTCTGGCACAATTGCAGTGTTCTTTCAGTGTTCAGCACAAGAGTGAGTGTCCGACAAAAGGCCTCTCATTGACTTTTCCCCTGAAGATGGAGCACTTGAAACAGTCGACTCAAATAAACATGAATGTGACGATCACCATCCAGCATCTGAGATGCAGGTGCAGCTGTCTCGTACCAGACTGATGGATTCCTCAGACTGGGCCAGAAGAACAGTGATGTCGTAATTTTCACACTCGGTCCCACTGTGCACGCACAAGATTAATTGTCCCAACTCCACAGCCGTAATTATTCTGTCATCACTTAATCAACACCATAGCATCTCCAGACGCAATCGCGAGCCACTCATCTGGGGAATGAGTATACGATTTGGGAAAACACCTTGCTCAAAGGTAGGATGGTGTCTGTCACTCGATTTGGCCTTGCTCATGCCTATAAGGTCTTTCGGCATATGTGTTCACCACTACGACTTCCCTTCCAAAACTCCTGTCACAGAGAGGATGCAACAAATCGTTTCTGTGTCAACCGGAAAAGTGTGTTAATAATTCATTTGTCTATGAGGCATCCGTGAGTGCAAAGGAGCCCCTTTGAAGCCGCGTGGCACAGATGGTCATCAGAAGGAGATGGCGTCTAAATGAGCCTCGTGCCTTTGACATCACCTGGGTATACGCCATATGCCAGCTCAGGCTGGCAACCTGGAGACCGGGTGCCGAGGCTCCTTCGCCGAGCGCCCAGACACAGCTGCCACGAGTGTTTATTCCTGCATGGGAGCGGCAGCCTGACTGATTTATGTCGAAACAGCCATGGACTGCATGCTAATATTGTGAACTTGGTTTAAGCAGTGACTGGCAAGCTCTGATGTTGATGGGGTTATTATGGAGTATGTGATGCTAGAACGCAGTGTTTCATAACACAGACACGCTTGGTGGCAACGGCAATCTGAAACAAGACCTGATAAGTATGGCAATGACATAAGTAATGTCTATGTTACTCACAAACCATGACAGGATGAATCTCTCATAAATATGGTATTTACAGTTCATATCATTTTCATGCACTGCATTCATTAAGACAGCACAAAACAGCACACGCTTTTCCATCATTTCTCATTTCTATTTCTGGCTTCTTTTTCTCCCCATGAACATTAATAAATAAGCTACATGTTTATGCACGGGGTTGGGGGGGGGGGGTGACTTTATGATTAATAAATAAAGGCATTTCTGATTGTGATGAACAGCCCCTCTTTCTTAGTGATCTACAGTATACCACCAGCTTGAATCATGGCCTTCTGAAGCAGTGTGCAGCAACTGTGGTACTATACCTGTAGTGTTCCATGCTGATGTGGGGGGGAGATAGAGCTGGGGCATAATGTAGTGTAAGAGGGCCAGCATGGCTGGCTGGTCTGACCTCTCGCTGCCGACAAAAGCGAAAGTTATTGATGGAGGAGTCTGCACGGGATAAGCATCATTACCCTGGAGCAAGAGAGAGGGCACACAGGAGGATGAGGAGCAAGGAAAGGGGGATGGAGAGGGGGGGGGCGATGGGGAGAGAGACAGACATAGAGAGTGAGAATGAAAGAGAGAGAGAGAGGGAGGAAGAGAGCAGGAAGCCTGTTTGGAAAACAGAGGAATAAGGGGGTCAGGTAGATGAGGATTCAAGTGAACAGAGTGAATGGAAAATTTAAAAATGAGAAACGTACAAGTGAGGAAAAGACAGGAACAAAGAGATAGGATGAGAACGGTTGTGTGTGTGTGTCTCTGTGTGTGTGTGTGTGTGTGTGTGTGTGTGTGTGTGTCTGAGCGTGTCTGCAGTGTAGAATAGGTGAGTATGCCTAAATTGCAATGTGGTTGCTATTCAATCTCACACCAAAGTAAAATATTTATTACAAAGCTTTCTGTTCTAATCTGAAGAAACGGAGGGGCAAAGAAACTGCGAGAGGGGAAGGGATGAAAGGGAAGAATGTGTGTGAAGTTGTAAACCTCAAGGTGCCAGGTATCTTTTTTTATTTCTCTGAGCAACGACAGCAACCTAATGTGTTTCTCCCTTCTGACTGCCGGCATCAGCCGATGAATCAGAGCCCTCTGGTCGGCGAAAACCTTGGTCATGTACTAAATCATGGCAAGTGTGCATACATCATATCACCCTCAGATCAATCGTTTCTGCACCAAACCTCACAAACTACACACACACACACACACACACACACACACACACATTCACACACCATTCGTCCAACTCTCATCACTCCCTCCCCTTCGCTCTCGGGGGAGAAATTAAACAATGGAAGTCAATATCTGGACAGTTTGACACACTGGGGCTTGCACAAAAAAAAAAAAAAGGCCAAGGCCGGCGTTGGAGCGAAGCCGAGAGAAGAGACGCTGGAAGAGAAACAGTGAAAGAGGTGGAGAGGATCCAGGCCAGGGACAGGAGAGGTAAATGTGGTCTCCGTGGTAACTGTAATCTCCTGATATCACACTGATATGTCTCTGTGTACCGTATCCCACCACCCCCACAACACAACACAACACAACACAACACAACACACAGTACTGGACAAGCAGGCTTCAGAGGGCCCCGCTGAAGCATCAGCAGAATGGGAAAGATTCAGCGTAAATAGAGGTGACGGGGGAGGACTGGCCCATCCTCTGTGCCAAATGCAGTGTGGATATCAGGGGTCGCAAACCTCTGCGGATCGGAGTAAATTTGAAATTGAAGGGCTACGGGAGACTCTAAGCAATCCTGGCTACAGCTCTCTCTCTCTCTCTGTCTCTCTCTCTCTTTCTGTCAGACATTCATTTGGTGAATCAGACCATGGCGTTGAGAGAAAAAAACTCTCAGAAAACACAAAAAACGAGAGAAGGAGGGGAGGAGAGGTAACGAGTGAGAGAGGAGATGAAAGGAGAAGGGGAGGGCTTGTGGGTGAGGAGGAGGTCCACATGCATGCAAACGGTGCAAATAAAATAAGCGATGGACAGCCTCCACCTGACTGACTCTCATCATGTGTCACCTCCTGACAGTTAGGGAAGCCGGGGAAATATAGAGAGCTCTTGCGCTGACGTGGACGCTAAATCACGGCCATCTCCGCTCATGTGACGGCCCAGAGCCACCTCTGGATTTTATGATGACAACAGAATATTAAATTATGCCTCTCACTCAAGCCTCCATGCCATCCTGCCGAGCACGGAGATTTGAATGAGAATGAAGCTGTTTGCGATGTCAAAAGAGATGCTTGGCTGCTCTCTGCTCATATTAGCTACCCCCTTAAGGAAGAAAAGCTGGTGCCGTGAACGCCGAGAGGAGAGGAACAAAAAAGAGAGAGAGAGAGAGAGAGAGAGAGAGAGAGAGAGAGAGTTCGGATGTGCTGTCAACCACCTACTCATTTGTACTTCATATATTTGCTTTTTACCATTTATGTAACTGGATGAATATGTTCAGGACCTTGCACAAGGGAATTTCAAATGGAAAAGCGAGAGTCAGCTTTCTGAATTAGAATGGGAAACACAGAATACTTGTCAGAACCAACAGACATTTACACAGCATGAATCTATCTCTATAGTAATATTTTGATTCCACCTCAAGGACAGTTGCAATGCCATTGGCTAGGTGGCTACTCTTTCTCAGTTTACATACAGGCTCTTTCTTAAGCTCTCTCAATGGCAGCTCTATTAAGAGCCACACAAGCGCTTTTATAAGGATCCAGCTCACGATCTTCAGATCCTGCTCATCTGGTCCACGTGGTCTGTGTGTATGATTTATTGTATGTGTGCCGTGGTCCTGTTATCCACTCCTTCTTTTGTCCCAGTCTTATACTCTTTCTGGTTTTCTGTTGATTGAAAATTGTCCTGTCGTTTTGTCTCATGTGAGTCTGAGCACTGGTTGTCTCTTCTTGGACCTTATTTTAAGTTAAGTGATATTCCTGTGCTGTATTTTGATATCTAATCAATGGATTGATTTTATCTGAGCATGGCCACTTGTTGTTTCCAGTGATTCGTCTGTGGTTTGTTTTCATAATTTCTCATGGAATGTTTTCCCATGTTTTTTCCATGTGTTTCCATGTTTTTTTTTTTCATGGCCTCATTCAGTGACTTTCATAAAACTCTTTGAAACTTCACTCTTGTCCACGAGTCTGCATTTGTGTTCAAACCTCCTGCAGTTACCTCTTAGCTGTGGCACTTTAACTATACTGGTTTTCACACCAAAATTAGGATACATGGGGATGGGTTATAGTCTATGGGCTAGGAGGGGTCCCCATGCACCCCCCCCAGGACTAGACTTCATGGGTATTTTCTTGTAGCCCAG
>JASCQY010000080.1:9491209-9507726 GCA_030264315.1 Sardinella tawilis | reverse complement strand
AGAGAGAGAGAGAGAGAGAGAGAGAGAGAGAGAGAGAGAGAGAGAGAGAGAGAGAGAGAGAGAGAAAGAGAGAGAGCTGTGGGGACTCCCTGGAGCTTTAGTCAGTATGGGAGTAGGAAAGAGTGTTTCTCCTTTACCAACCCATGTGGGTCTCAGAAATGAGTGGTGGTTTATAGGTCTGGAATGACTTGTTTGTCATTTTGTGACTGCTTAGGTATTATTATTTTTTTAGTAAATAAAAACATATAACATGCATAACTGTGTGTAATCTATCTTCATTCATAAGGTGTGAACATGGACACGTCTATCACATCCAGGCTATTGAAAAATCTAGCAGTTCTCTTTTTCATTCTCTCTCTCTCTCTCTTTCTCTTTCTCTTTCTCTCACTCAGTCTTTCATATGCCATGTGGTTTTTGCACTCTTCAAAGTGTGCTGAGTGGCTTTGCACCATCATAATATAGTCCTCAACACAACTCGACATCGGCAGCTCCTCCAGTGTCTGTGTGAAATATTCATTTTGGGATCGACTTTCTCTCGCCTCCATTCTTCATTGCCGCCTTGCCTCACAGCAAAAGGCTGCTGTAGACGGCCTGGCTACTGCTATCACATCATCCAAGACTCATTGGCAATCAATGCAATCAAAAGGCGGCAACGTCAAGCTGCGCCCACTCCAGCATTCCACCATGGATTTTTAATTCCCTCGTAGCTCGTAGCTCGCTCTTAATCGTCCCTGGCATCACAGCAATTTGATCAAATGGGTTGCCAATCACAAAGATCACAGAGAGCACAAAGCAAACTGCTCTGGGAAAAAGGAGATTTTTTTACATGTATGTACATGCTGGGGGACTCGAGCTTCTTAGATCTAACACTTCATGCTTTCATGCATTTTAGAAAACTCTCCAAAGCGAAAAAAAAAGAAACAGTTAAATGTGTACTGTATATCACACCAAATAGTAAGCCTATATGCTTAATTGTAACAGAGAGATGAGTGTTGAAATAACCACAGACAGATGACGTTAGAGTAGATTATCTTTATTAGCAGAAATACAAACACTCTATGGCACACAGCACAGCACACTCTAAACACCACAGAGATGACCCTTGCACACCATTAAAAAAGGAATGGGGTGCATCTGTAGGTAACTGACAGGTCGTATAACGTGATGGTACAGGAACATTGCATTTTACTGCTTCCTCGCTCAAAGACAAATATATCACCCCTGTGTATTACTCCTCAGTAAACGGAAATACTGGTGTCCCTGTCCACTCCTGATGCAGCTGAGTAAAGTGAACTACACCTGCCCATTAATCAGGTGGCCAGGTTTTGCACACATATGTTTATGTGCTGAAGCTCATTATCCACAGACTGCTGAGGCGCTACATGCAGAAGTGGCGCCGATATGTGTGAAATGCAGCATGCTGTCAGATGCCTCACAGTCAGGTGCTAAGATCAGAGGCAGGATAAAGGGGAACATCCTCAGCAAAGATTATGGAATATTGATTGAGATAGAGCAACATAATATGTTACAATGGGAGCGAACTTGAATAGTTCCGGTCTGCATAAATTGGCACGTCACAGTGTAAACTTTTGCCCGATTTTCTGTATTAATGAATGAGGGCTCGACTTTTGTCTGCATAAAGGGAGATTTGGCCCCCCTCCCCTTGCAAAAATAGAACACGGAATTTAACGGACGTTGGTTCCTCTCACTCCGCTTTTAGCCTCTCTGTCCTAAGTACTGATAATCATTACGCTTCTATTCACTACTCACTGATGTAATGGGAATTCTTATCATGTATACAACACATTACCAGGTCTGTGATGCACACAACATGTGTCTGCCTTTCCTTTTTTCATATGGTTGTCATGTACTTTTCTTCACTTCACGTTCCCCAAGGAAGGCCCACCAGACTATTGCTTGCCTGTAACATCCCAGTGGCTATTTAACCGCAAGCCGCTAATTGCACAGACACACAACATGGATGATACCTTGTCTTTAATCACATGTATAATATAAGCATGCATTTGCATGCTTGAGATCCCATGAAACGAAATGCCAGTGGCTCCATGTCCATGCAAACCTCAGGGGTGCCATGTTCGCGCCGTTGCATTCACCTCTGCTTGAAATGGTTAGGGAGCATGATGGACAGTATGTTTTGCCTGAATCCCCTGACTGGATGCATGTGACATTACTCTTGGGTGGGTGCACCACTGGTCAGCCAGGGGTAATTGCGTGACCTTGGCTCACTGGGAGCAGGAGGGCTGTAAATTTGGACAGAAATGTCAACAGCCCCCCAAGATGGATTTCTGTCACGCCTGGAGCCCCATATGTTTCATGCAGTTGTCCATCCTGAGCCCATGATAAAACCGATGCACAGACTTACAGCTTGAATTACACACACACACACACACACACGCATGCACGCAGGCAGACAAACACGCATACACAAACACACATGCATGCACACACATGTAAATTCATTTTAGGCCCATCTCTCTTGCATGGTCTCTCTTGTGTGCATCAGACATAAATACTCACACATAGAACTGACATGTACAAATATTCACTCTCTGCATATGCATGACCTCAAAGTACAGTATACACACACAGTAATAATCATGCACACAGCAAAACACACGCACACACACACACACACACACGCACACACACACACACGGTTGTGTGAATTGAGTCTGAGCTTCAGTGAGCTTCTGTGAAATTTTCATTGCAACCATGGCTTATCTGAAACTACATTTCCTGTCCTTTTAATGCAACTAAAAACATCTTGACATTACTGGTTCATCACATTCTTTTGTTAATGAATCTCATAAATTCAGTTCTTGAGAGAAATGTTTGGCTGATTGCCATTTGTGATGGACTAGTGGAAATATTGAAACACGTTTGTAGCCTAGGACATGGTGCAATAAATGTTTTAAAAAGCATGAGACAAAGCTTAGAGAATGCATTTCCTTTTTTGCAGTTCCTTTTTCACCGGGTCATGAAATGCTCATCGATGGTTTAAAGAGAGACTGAAACATGGATTGCCTTTGCTACTTTTGTTGCACTACTATATGTTGTAATGTGATGAAGCTCATTGGTGCTGCAAACTTTTACAGCTATTTCCCTCAGACATGTCCATGTTTCTGGTCTCCAAGGGGTTAAAGTAAGAATGCTTTAGCAGATGAGTGAGAGGAAACAGTGTGGTTCTGGGAAGAAAAAAAAAAACCTCCAACAATGCTTGAAGAGCTCCACATCAAGGTTTTAACATTCTTTTATTTTTGTCTGTAGGCCTAAAACTTTTAGCTTAACTGAAGATATTTTCTCGTCAGCTGCTTTCATCACATTTCTTCTTTGCAAAACAAACTTGAAGAGCATTCTAGTGAATAGCGTTGCAGTATAATGCAATACATTCAAACAATCAAGGTTTATTATTTTACACTCATGATAGATAGGAATCCAGCTCAACATTTATTTCTTTAGCCAGGCAGCTAGGACTATGTAGCCTAAATCCTGTCTTTGGGCCTTCTATAGCACTGTTTCTGGTGTAGTCTTTCCATTGTTTTTTTGGAGTGGTAATTCCCTTATTTCATCCTGCTGGATTAGCATTCTTTTGAGCTAAGGACTGCACATTGCCAAAGAAAAAGAAAAGAGAATGTTGGGTCCTTTGCAACATTTTCTGTTGTAGTTTGGGTAACTGTTTTGTTGTGCTGTTTGAGTATTTTTTAATGCTGTGCTTTTGTAAAAGGCGTGATGGTTTCAGGTCCTAGAATACTGCTCTGTGTGATTTTACCTCTAGTACTACTCAACATGAGCCTGGGAATGTAGAGTCTGACACTGTTTACAGGTACTTTAAATGAAAGTAGCAGAAGCCCAGGCCAAATGCTGTACATTCTGGCTCAGTCTCTAGAAGATTTCCATCTGGTGAAAGGAGAAATGTTTTTGGTGGGCCACAGGGGAGAGCTTAGTTACATGCTGAGTCATATTTATCAGACAAGCCATTTCTGGTGTCTGCAATTTATCGGATTATAGAGAGCACAAAGGGGAATGACAAGTGAAAATTCAACAATTGAAGGATAATTGCATAAAAGCGGATTGTATCAAAAACTCTTAGAAAGAGATTTTTTTTATATATATGCATTATTGTTATCTATTTTCCCAGTGTCTTAATATCTTTTCTTTATATTTCAAAGTATGCCTTTTGACAACACTGATTTAAAAGAAATTGACTATATTTTCTGACTACGTCTTCTCTCCTTGTGTGAGTATGCACATATTTCTTTATGTGTGTTATGATAGTGATGCACATTGTGCTTCGATGTGACTCTAGAGTGTGTTTGCAGTTTTTCCCTTCCTTGGACACACACCCCTAACCGTGCCTGTGCCCCTCCCTCCCTTGGCTGTGCTTGCTGAGAACTGTAGCTTCACCGGAGAAAAATCTTCCCTTGCCCCCGTAAACCCTGCCACCCACCCAGCCTCCCACCCACCCTGTCTGTGGTATAGCCTACTGCTGTTGCTCCAGCCCCTTCCCTCATATGCCTGTCACCGGACTGGTTCCTTGCGGGCTTGCCGCGGACAGAACCATGTTAGTGCGCCAATCAATACTCCCCGGTTCTAGTGCCGGAGGTCCAGTTGTACCAGCTGCAGCTCTATGAGGAGATAACAAGACCTGTATCTCCAGCCATCATCAATAAATACTCTTTCCCCTTATACAGCCAGCTCTGTCCCATAACACTAATCAAAATGTCTATCTTTCCTTTTTTTGCACTTTGGAAAGAATTTCAAAAGTGTGCAGAGTTCTTAACTTCATTTGTTGGACAGGACACATACAGTATGGCATGTATATTCAGAGGAGAGGTTTTAAAAATAGATTGTAAGAAAGGATATGGCAAAATGTGTACACATAAATAGCTGATAGAGAGGGAGAATGTGTGTGTATGTGTGTGTGTGTGTGTGTGTGTGTGTGTGTGTATGAGAGAGAGAGAGAGAGAGAGAGAGAGAGAGAGAGAGAGAGAGAGAGAGAGAGAGAGAGAGAGAGAGAGAGAGAGTCGCATTGTTTTCAAAGAGTCAGACGCTGGGCAGACCCTTAGCAGTGATGGCAAGCCCATAAAATGACTTCATCAATACTGTTGATAATGGCTGGGAATCTCCAGCAGTCCCTCCGGTGCTGAAAACTATCAGCAATTACCCTCGAGCAACACTGATGATCACCCTAAATCCACAAACCAATTTGCATTCACACAAAGGCACCAAGCCCGTTGCATAGATTGTGTCTTAAAAGCGCTCAAGGCTTAAATCACTTTGCCCACACCCCCCTCCCTGCTTCTCTTTCTGCCTCTCTCTTTTCTCCCTCTCCCTCTCGCTCCCTTCATCGCAAGAAGTGGCTGCTTTGGCCAGTGCTGTAGCCCATCTGACTACGATTCTTTATTTTTTTCTCTTTCTTTCTTTCCCTATCTGTCTTTTGCTTCACACTGTACTAATGAGGATGCATCCCCAATGGGTCACCCTCTCCTCTCCACTGCCTCCCTGGAGTATGGAAATATACGACTTCCAAAGCCAGGCTTAATGGATGCCTCTGCTTTAAGAGGAGTGGGAGAGAGGGATTTAGAAAAATCGTGGATCGGTGGGAAGGACAGCAGAGAAAGAATATGAAGCTGATTTGTGTATGGGAAAAAGACAGAAAACTGGTACAGTTTGTAACTGACTGTGGAATAATTCTATTCTGCCTGAAACGGGGTGAACTGGTTCGGCAGAATTCATAGGCACCTTCTGATGAGAGAAGGCATTTGCCTCGTGGAAGGGAAGGTGTAGCGGAGCCATAGTATCCTGCTTCTTTATCCTATTTAATGTTTCCATACAGTACCTCTAATGCAAAGACAAGAGAACACACAATTACTTATGATGGAAAAAAGTAGCAGAAGCCTGCCTTTTAATGCTATGGACAAGTGAATAAAACAGAAGAGGCCACTAGGTGTATTCAGAAAATCAAGCTTTTCAGTCGCGACCAATCTAGCAATTTGCACTAAAGCCGCAAATCATGGAGTAGTGCACTTTACTTTTGAAAACTAACATCTGTTGCTATGGAGACATTGTTAAATTTACCAACTGCCAACCACCCCCCCCCCCCTCTCTCTCTCTGCCTGTATTTCTTTCTGCCTCTGGCTTGATCCGTCTGTCTTTCTATCCCAGACCACACAGACATACAACCATCTCTTCTTAACCTTAAGTTTTAATGATCTCACCAATTAGAAGTCCACTGACTTACACACTCTTGGTAGGTAGTAATTGGGGAAGAACTCTGGCCTTTTTTTTTTGAAAATCATTAGCTTTAAAAATGGTCTGTGCATTCACAATTACACTGTTTGTCATGTTTTACAGGCAAGTGCTTGCTTGAGTCAACTGAGTCCTGAAGCATGGTTATACATCAACTGACAATGCATGTCATCCTCAGTAGGTATGGTGTGTCACTGCCATCTGCTGGCAATGGAAGAAAGTGTCAAAATACTCCACAAGACATGCCCCAAAATCTAAAGAGTTGCTATTTTGATGCACTAGAAGCTCTTTTGGAAGACAGCAGTATCTCAAATGTATTAACAAATGAAAAGGTCTAAACCCAAGATGTCCCACTCTCTAACAGGTAGAGTTGAAAAGGCATAGGGAGATGGTGGACCCATTTTCCTGAAATGCACTATTTGAAAACAGCTCTGTGGTTACAATTATGAGCTGTGGTTAGTGGATGAAGTAGCCATTATGCCCATTCCGACTAAAATAGAAGCTCCCACCATTTTCACAAAATACAATTCAGCCATCCATCGAGAGTTCTCATACACATCCGCCAATCCATTACCCCACAACAGTAAATCAGCATTCATTTGTTTCAAGCACCTGTAAGTGAGCAAGGTATGCAGAACATTAGAGACTTCACGAGCATTTTCACTCAGCTCATGAAGGGAGACTAGATGATAAATCAATGAGGCGATAGATAATGACCGCTGAAAGCTTTGAGAAGAGGGCATTTTCTTCCGCCGTTTAGCACGATTAACCCAGTATGTCTCAAATCATCTGCATCCCAACATGCAGTTGGCGATGCTATATGTACTCTTTTTTTAATGGCCTATATGCTGAAAAAGAATAATTGCAAATAGAATGACGTAAACAAAACCAACTATGTATGATCTGGACAGAAATCTGAGTGCAATATGTACCATATTTTACTGTAACTAAAATCCATTTAGCAAGCCAGACAACAGAAGAATTCAACATCCTATGATTGCACATAAGAAATCCCATTGTAACCTAATCTGACAATAGAAACAACTGATGTAAAACAAACACTGCAGCTTTATGTAGTCAACAACTTGACACCCTGGTTGCAAGGCCAGCCCTTTGGTCATGACACCATGGCGACAGCTACCTACAGTAATCATCTTTTTCCTCCAAGGCAATATGGGGTCACTAAAAGAATACAAATTCCAGACCGTCTTCCGGACCTCTACACAAACAAACAGACAAACAAAAAACAAACACCAGTGAGAACATAACTTCCTTGGCAGAGGTAATTAGTCATCCAAATAAGCCAGTAAAGTTTGTCACAAATGTGATATAGGCTAATGATGAATACATATTACATTTTCCTGTCCTCATTCAATTAACACTAGCGGCAAGTTTTCCGTACAATATTGTCTTCCTATTTTTCCTACTGACAACACTCAGTGACATCAAACATTATGCTATTGGTTGAAATGCTTTAAATACATTTAAAATTAATCCTATAACATTTGCAATTCATTATGTTATAATTGTTGAATGTGGTTTTGTCTGCCGTGTCAAGAATGATAAATATTCTATGACTATCTTAGGACTGTTTTTCCTCAATGATTGCTAAGGTGAAAGACCTGTCAACCATATATATTTTTTGTACCTACCTATCAACCTGTGACCCAGACAACCACACTATTGGGCCTGGTCATTTCCCTTAAATATGCGATCCTTTGCAACGACCACATGAATATTTCAGCTTAAATGCCAACAGATCCAGGGAGGTTTGGAGATAGGAGGTGGAATGTGTGAGAGAAAGAAGAGGGGACGAGAAGAAAGTAATTGGAAAGCTAAGGAGTGGGTGGTTTAATAGACTTGGGGGGAATGGAAGAAGAGGGAATAGTGGTGGCTGAAGGGGGGTGTGGGTGGGTAGGTGAGTGGTTGGATGTGGGGGAGGTAGACTGATAAACCTTGTTTGAAATTTGGATCAAATATCCCCTGGTCATGCAGCCCAGGAAGGGGAGATTGATATAGTGTATTAATCCTTTAAATATTAATAAGACTTCATGAAAATATTATGATAACTCCACATCAGATTCACTTACATAATAGACATCAGATAAATTATGTGCCAGTGCCTTTTTATTATCAAATTACTATTTTTTTTGGTGTTTTTAAATGTGATACAAATGTCCGAAATGGTTAACTAGTAGAGTTCTTTTTGCCTAGGTAGTTGCTCATTCTCTGAAGTTCTCTGTTGACCCAAATTCCATAATTCCGAAAGCTGACTGCCTCCTTTGAGATAATGCTCTATTCAGCAGCCGATTTGCTTGCCTTAATTTGGGCCCAGTCCTTTTCTAGATAATTCAGATTTTACGTGGTCAGCAGGAGGGAGTGTGAACCTGACCAAACCTCTGTCTCATCCTGTTATTTGTTGGCCTCAGCCAACCTGCTGGGCAGCCAGGCAAGCACCCTCCCACTGCTCCATCCCAGCGCGTTCCGCGTTGTTCAAAAAGACCTGAAAAATAAGGGTAGCAATGCTGGTAGGGGCTCCCTTATGATAATGCGCTGCTCACTCTACGTACATGCACTTCATACACAGAACCAAAAATTTTACTTTACATTTGGTACTTCAGGTTGTCTGTTGCGTGATGTTGCCATGTTGTCTGACAACATCAGGTACTGAAACACTAGAAGTGCAGTTTTCTTGTTGCTTTAAGTTTGACAGTAACTACTTTGGTATTTTAGTTTAGTACCTAAATACTTGCAGTGTCTATCTGACTTATGTTTTGTGGAACTTAAGAAGTCCATAAGAAATTCAAGATCTTACAATAAACAGGATTTAACTAAATGGTGGTTAGTTGCTATGCAATACATATTGTAGTTAGTTCCAACTTCAGTGCAGACTTTATTATTTTTTTTCCCAGAGATATTTATGTAGGCCTATGTTTTTTTAAATGTGATGCAAAGCAAGCTTGATCAAGTTGGATTAGTTTTAATTTCTGAAACACCTGTTTTATGCTTTTACTTATTGTCTCCTACATACTCATTTAGCACAAGTCCATTTGTGCTCCATAAGTGTAATATAAAAAAAAAAAAAAATAGAGAATGTTCAGCACCATGGATAGTGTACCCAGATGGTAAGTAACAGCAATGTATCTGGTCAAGTAAAGTCAGTTTTATTTGTCAATTTCTTCACATGTACTAGACATACAAAGAAATCGAAATTGCGTTTCCCACTATCCCATGCAGACAAGTATCGGTGCAAAGGCACAACAGAACATACTATTTAAGACAAATAATAAAGTGCAAAAGGGCTTATACTTTTACTACTGGAAATGCAGGATAGAGGAGGGTAGTGTACTGTGAGGTAGATGTTGGTAGTGCAAGAGTCAGTAATAATAATTTAGTAGCAATAATATGAATAAATATTGTGGCAGAAGATGTGTGCATATGTCATTTCTGTTAGTCAAGGTTCAGAGTGATTCCTTATGTGTGTAGGGGTGGGGGCAGATTTCTAGACACCAGCCAGTCTGGTGGCTCTGTTGGCAGGGGCTGAGGATGGGGAGGAGAGAGAGCTCAGCAGTCTCACAGCCTAGTGGATGAAGCTGTTGGTGAGTCTATAGTGCGGGAGCAGAGGCTCCTGTACCTCTTACCAGAAGGCAAGAGGTTGAACAGGTGTTCAGGGTGGCTTGCATCACTCACAATTGTGAGTGCTTTGCGGGTGAGGCGGGTAGTGTACAGTATATGTCTTGCAGGGATGGGAGTGATGCACCAATTATCCTCTCAGCTGTTCTCACGATGTGTTGTAGAGTTTTTCTGCTGTATTCAGTGCAGCTTCCGCCCGACACAGTGATGCAGCTGGAGAGGGTGCTCTCTATGGTTCTTCTGTAGAATGTGGTCATGATAGGTGGTGGAGCACTTGCCCGCTTGAGTTTGCGCAGGAAGTAGAGGCATTGCTGTGCTTTCTTGGCCAGTGATGCAGTGTTGGTGGTCCAAGATAGGTCCTCACTGATATGCACCCCCAGGAACTTTGTGCTGCTCACCCTCTCCACTGCAGCACCATTGATGGTCAGTTCGTCAGGTTCAATTATATTATATTTATACAGCACCATTCAATTCAATTCAATTCAATTCAATTTAAATGCTGTCCGACCCGAACTGTAGACGGTCTTGCCCATGTTTTGACAGATAATGTTGTGGGACAATATTTTGGAATTATTAGGATGCTTTGAAACCATGAACAAATTGTAGTCTTTACAATAGCATTGTCTCATGGTGCTTTACAGACTTTAACAAGGAGCATCCACAAGCAACAGGGGTTGTGGTACGTAGTTATTCCAGAAAGAAACCTTGGGACAAGCCTTGGCTCAAGAGACCAAACCAGTTCAGCCAGGGTTTGGCTGAGCATCATAATAATTCCAAAATATTGTCCCACAATATTATATAGGAATCAAGGCATATCGTTATCAAAAGTTCTGGACAGATATACTGTAATCTTAAAGTCAGGGAGTGAGATTTATCATGGGAATAACATTCTGTGGAGTTCATTCTGACAAGTGCCAGAGGGGGTTGGTCAAAAGGCCTCAGAAGTATCTAGCTTACAATTTATAGTAGTTTACTATCAAAATGACATCAAAGTTTTATTATAGCATGGTAAAATATTTAATATTTATTATTAAATAATAAGATACCATTAGCCCACATCAAGGCATACAGTATTCTATTGTGCAGACTGCATAAGGGTGTAAATGCATATTGACTAGAGCTAGTTGTAGATCTTAGCCTCTCTCTTCTTTGAACTTGGCAAAACCCCATTCAACAAGAGCCAGGGTGCTCACTGGGCTGTGACTGAAGCTTGAAAAGCAGAATGCCATGATCATCACAGGTTCACCTCCTTTCAAAGCTCTAGCATGTTTAATGCATGTAACTGCATCCATTTAAACTCCCAATGTGAATTGGACCTTACAAGCAGCCATTCAAACAGCCAAGACAACTCAGCTGTGGTGCGTCATCCAACCTTGATTGAATATCGAGTGTGGCTGGCACAGCATCTGGTCAAATTGAACAATTTTGCAAGCAGTTTTGCAACAGACTAATGGCAATGTTCTCCCTGCATCTGGTCCAATAGGCGCGGCCTGTGAGGAAGTGGGGTTGAATGGGTTTGAGCTTAGCAGTGCTGCACTGACAGCAGGCACTCATCGCTCCGTTGCCGGGGCTGCTGACGACAGAGCAAAGCCATGGAACCAGGAACATTACCTCAGCTCACCTCAACTCATGCAGAGAGAGAGAGAGGGACGGAGAGAGAGAGAGAGAGGGAGATAGAGAGAGAGGGGGGGGGGGGGAGAAAGTCAGCTGCACTGATCAGGCTGGGTGATTGAGCGCTGTGACCAGTGGAGCTTTTTCACAGGATGTGGCATGGCGCCCAAGTGTGAAAGCTTATTTTTGTAATGTAAGAGATGGGTTTGGATGGAAGGGGGGTGGGGTTGAGCATGGTGGTGAGTGGGGTGGCTGTACAGGTGGAGAAGGTGGCCCAGGCAGCGAGCTCCACCCTGAGCATAGAAATGGCAAATGTGGACTAATAGATGTTCAGCGTGAGTTAATTAGACTTTGGATAATCATCAAAAAGACTGAAACAAATATGGTTCTCAAGTAAGAGATCTTGTAATATCATAAAAAGCTACATCATTAATGATTTAGCCCCTCATAACCGTATAAGACAGTCTATGATAAGAAAATATGAGAAAAAACTATTTATGAAAGGTTAATCAGAATTGGTTGTAGAAGTAATTAGTGTTTTTTCTTGTCAAGGGGAAAAGATTAAGAAAATCAGTGAGTTTAGTGAGTAAACTTATAGTAAGTCTGTTTTGTGTTGTTTTGTGCCATTGAAGTGAGATTTTAGCCAGACAGCAGCCATGACTTACTGAAAGTACAAAGAGTGAGAACTTAATAATGAGAGAGAGAAGTGTGATTTATTTAAACCTCTTTGAAGAAACTTCAATACCTATTTATTTTGCTCATTATAATTTAAGGAGAAAATTGTGTATCATATGCTAATATGTTTTCAAACATAATAACTTGTCTTTTCTCCTTATTATCGGCTTGTACTCAAATCAATACAAAATGCAGAGAGAACAGATTAATCTGATTAAAGTCTGTGATTTTTAAACTGAAATGCAAGCTTTGTAGATGCAACCCTGTGTTGTCAACATAAAGAATTACTGGTGAAATGCACCTTTAATAAAGGGACAATCCATCGTCTTTCATATTGTATGAAAGTAACTTTTAAGTAAATGCTTTCACAGACCACCATTCATTACTTTCAGAATTGGATTATACTTGCTAATGGCCTTCCTCTCTAAATTCTAATGACTACTACATTATTTTACTGTTTATCCAATCTGTTTTCCCCCATCTGTGTTGACTTCCTGAGAGCACATTGCAAGGCTCCGGGTATTGGAACTTGAGAAGTCCATTACAATATTGCGTACTCCATTTTATCATTGTGTTCGCCCAGCCAATATTTCTCAACGGTGGCCCGTCATCGAGTCATTGCTCCAGGCCACAATTAGGACTATTGTGGTTAATAAACTCATGCGCTGAATACAAATGTACGATTAGAAGAGACATATGCGTTCCTGAGGCATCTTTTATTCATGAGGACGCTGACCTCTGCTGTGGGAGCGAGCGCTGATGGCTTTGCTGGACGACTGTGGCTCCTGATTGGGATTATACCTTTATGACTGTGTAGATGAGGGCTTTGAAATATTGTTTATTTTTGGCATGCCCATGCTGGCTCATACAATTTCTTCTCAGCATCTTGTTTCAAAGCAATGAACAGAAATATTCACGTTATTTACCTTGTTTGCACCAAGTGTAACCACCTCCAAATAGGCAGAAAAGTGGGACAGTAAGCACATTTTTGTGGGACAAAGTGGGAAACGTGGTAATTTGTTAAATTTAACCTTGCCTAGTGACAAACACTCTATTCTGGCTAGTCCGAACAAGTCCATTTTCTGTTGACCAAGGCCTAGGGCCTACTGAATGCCACTGGCTTATTTTGGTGTAGGAGCTATGCCTTGTCCAAATTTATTCATGCCTTTCTAAAAAATGTTTTTTTTTTTTTTTTTTTTTTTTTTGCCAAAATAGACACCAAAATAATTAGATTAAATGGCTTGTATCAGTGCTTTCATCTTGCCCTAATGATGGCAAAAAAGAGGAATATTTTTAGCAATATGTGGGACATGGGACAAAGGCTAAAATTGCTGTTCAGTACAACACAAAGTGGGTCAGGTGGTCACTCTATTTGTACCAGTATATTTGAAATAACAAACAGCTTTTTCAGCACTGAGAGGCTGTTGAGAGGCATATAAAGCTTATACAACAGACAGAGATATCCAGGTTAAATAATAATAATAATTTAAAAAAAAAAAAAAAAAACTTTGTTTGCGGTTATAGCGTACCTTGTTAAGTAATGGGTAATATATCACCAGGTACTATGTAAAAACAATACAGTATACTATACTGTACGTATGTTTTATTATTTGTGTATAGAGAGATGTTCCAATTTGGTTCAACATACACAAACCAGCTGCTAACCAGCTAGAGATAGAGAAGGGAAATGGAAACAGAACTGAGTTTCCTTGCCCCTTTCAACAAGCTTTAGCTGCCAGTTCACTATTTATGTAAAATTTTCTCATTTTTTTTCCATTACGACAACAGTCGGTGACCGCAAACAACCGGGCTGAAATGTGCCAGAAATGTCCTTTAACCAACAGAGCTGGGAAGAAAACATAATGCTTTTGTCATCAGAATTTAGGACATTGTGTGCAGCAAGACAAATTGTCTGTTCTCTTCATCACAAAATATATCTCTTCAAAAGCAAGCCTCTTGTGCATGTACAGTACTCTAAGGTTTCAAGCAAACTGCCCTCAAAAAATAATTTGAGTGTTGAAAAGACTGTCTACAGAGAAGAGTTCTTTATGTAAGGAATCAAGCAGTCTTGGACAGTCTGGTGAACGGCATCAGATGATGAAGCTTCCTTCCTTCTCTCGGAGACTTCATGTTAGCCAAGCAAGGAGCATTGAATAGCTCACAAGTCCTCTGAGGCCCTCTGGTAAGGAGAGATCCCTAACCTTATTTATAAGACTCCATTAATTGATAAAATCATCATATGCTTGGCCTGAGTTATTAGGGGGGCTGATGCACTGTGACAGGATGCTACGTGGGCCACATGAATGATACGACGCACTGGCATAAATATGACGCCAGCGAGCTTTCATGAGATAACTGAGCATGAAATATTACTGCCATGAGACAAAGGGGGCTGCGGGAAGAAGGGAGACAGAAATAGAACAGGACATGATGGGGGGGTGTTGGTGGTGGTGTGTGTACGTGTGTGTGTGTGTGTGTGTGTGTGTGTGTGTGTGTGTGGCTGCTGACGGGTGTGGGGGTGGGGGTTGTGGTTCTAGCGTGAGTCAGCATTTCTGTTGCAACCACATATTGGTATTGACCACTCCGAGCAAGCACGATACCCCTGTTAAAGTAATTTCTCTTGACAAATGGTCATCTTTATTGAAAATGGAAAGGTGCTAATCAGAGCCCGTGGGATTGGCTGGGGTCTCCCCTTACACATCCCCACATAGTCTCATATTGACACGCTGGTCACGGAGGAAGTGCGTGACTTTCATTAGTGTCACCGGCCGTGAGTACAAACCCATTAGAGGGCCATGTGGTGGAGACTGGAGTGGTGGGGATGGTCTTAGCGCTAGGAAATGCACATGCAATAATCTCCACACGGTACTGGGGAGAAGCCTCCTACATTTCTCCTCTTTCTCACTAGGAGGAAACGAGGACAAACAAAACAAACCATCATCCTCCCCCATTTTCCTGAAATCACACAAATGTTTCCTCAAATTGTATTTTCCAAGGTGTTGTGCTTAGCTCCCCAGTGAACAGCGATTCTGTAAACAGCACAGGGAGGGGGGATGGAGGTTGGGCATTAAACCTACAGTAGGAGGCTTGCAAAAACACTTAAAGATGCTCACAGGTGCATAGAGCTTCTCAGCAAACGGGTGCACACTGCTCACGTTAACAACATTTGGTTTATCACGTCACGTCACATCACATCTGCCCTCAAAACATCATTGAATAAGAAAAACTTCCATCTGTCATTTACCTCTGTCTCTGACCAATCCAGACCGGACCAGACACTGAAAAAACGGCTCATAATGGGTGACTTTGAGAGGCTCTGTGCAGAGAATCCCCATACACCCTCCATGAAGGATTACAGCACAGACCCCCATGACATTCCCTTTGCTAATGCCCATAGAAACCTACATCATCTGTGCATCATTTCACAAGACCAGGCAGTTATTGATCTTTGAGCTTTAATGGCCTCTTGGTCAGGGTATGTTGACCTCTGATGTTCTATCCTAGTCTGTGGTGAGGGATATGTGGGGTCTGTGGTAGAGTGAAAAAAACCCCACCAAATATGCATTTACTTTAACTACAGATGTGAGGGCACAGCGAAATCCCCACTGGATCCGTACATGGCCCAGTGTCTAAGCCATGCCTTGTGGGTCTTGTGATAAATACTCACCTGACACCCCCACACCCCACAGGACATGACATTTACAATGCTGTGTATCGTGCACCAGCTTGTAAAACAAAGCCACTGACATTAGGCTGTATTGTAAGACAGAATAGTTCACTTGTCATTTTGTCATTTTTGTTTTTGCAGAGGGCTACCCACATCCACCTGTCGGTATGCTTCATACCAGGTAGGGGCAGTGCATCATCGCTAGGCATCCTGAATTCACATGAAACATCCAGCAATTCATAAATGTGCAGATGTGCATTTGCACATCCTTGAGTTGAATATGCTCCACCTGTGCATGAATAGGTAGTATATCCTCTCTTGTGGATTCATTAACAAGCATGGTTGTGCAACTGATGAAGGTGCAGAGACCCGCTTTCCATCCTATTAGCGAGATCAAGTGAAATTGCTACAAAGACTGCTTGGATCACAGGGGACCTCTCCCCCTCATTCCTACCAGAGCAAACACACTTTCACACACACATACAGTACCAGGAAGTTCTTTCTCTCTCTCTCCCTTTCTTTCTCTCTCTCTCTCATTCTCTCACTCTCTTTCTATCTCCCTCTCATTCTCTCCCTTACAGACACACACAGATACTATACAAACATGTTTTCAGGAAAAAAAGGTAGTACATACCCCCCCCCCCCACACACACACACACAC
>JASCQY010000080.1:9470340-9488387 GCA_030264315.1 Sardinella tawilis | reverse complement strand
CCACACACACACACACACACACACACACAGCCAAGGGTGCCACAACACTCCTGATTGTCCTTTAGTCCCTAGAGTGGCCTGAGCTGCGACTACAGTGTCAGCTTTACAGGGGGAGCTTTTGGACGGTTGGGACTACAGTGTCAGCTTTGGACGGTTGAGAGGTGATAGGTTTCACAGGGGGCCTGGAATGCATGTGGCTCACCGTGGAAACAGATCACCACGGCGAGCAGACCAGACATTTACAAAGAAGATCAGGAAGTAGGTCACAGAGAGAGAGATGGGAGGTCAACCGCGGTGTCATCTGCAATCTATACAACGCTGTGTCCTGTGAAACCTTCAAATGCTTACAGACAGCAACGGTCAGGGCAGGCCTGTACATCAGGTTACGTCGAGGTTGACTAACAGCTTTATTTTTTTTTAAATTTATTTATTTACCCTTTTCCCTCTAAATTCTTCTTGTATGCAGCAGCCTACTGATAAATGCAATGCATCTATAAAAATGGACAAACAGATTTTACTGTTGCCACAGTAACAAGGATATGCAGAGCACTACCTGTGACTTTGGCATGTGAACATTAAGCTATCTTTCAGACAAGAAGCTCTCAAGCAAAGCAAGTAGTGCCAGGTGATTCCGTCTGTCTCTGTCTCCTGGCCTCATTTTTATTTACCCACAGAGCCTTGGCACGTGGATATCAATCAGCCTTGTGCATTTCTAACACCGACAAAAAGATGTCTGAAATCTAGAGCAAAGCACCTCACGTTGCTGAAGGAATCCCCAATTATGAAACCATCTGGCCATAGTGGGAAACAGCCTCTAGGTGAATGAAGCCACTGAAGTATCTCCTAACATGCAAACATCATCCATAGCCAGACTGCTAGATTTTTCATGTAGGATCTTTGCTTCGAGAAGATATTGCTGAGTTTTGGTTGTTCTCTTAACTTGGTGGGTTTCAGCACAGTTTTCAGCTGCTTGCTGCCTCCCTGCTGAGTTTATCTTTAAACCTAGGCCTTGTTTTGTCCAGGTGTCCTGTTTTTGTCTATGCTCATTAGCCCAGGCTAATTCTGCATCCTTAGCCTTTAAATACCCATAGGGGACACACAGCTAGATATATTTGAGATCAGATTGAGAACATTGTGAGGTCTCTCAGGAGCTCAGGGAGAATATTCCTCTCATTCCCCTCTCTCCAAACACACACACACACAAGTATACAAGTACACACACACACACACACACACACACACACACACACACACACACACACACATGTACACACAAACATTTCTACGCAGCAGATTTCTTTGGCACTCCTCCAGTGCAGTGTCAGCTGAGGTGTTGCATGTGTTTGAGTGGATGGGCATATGGGGCCACACACGCACACACACACACACGCACATACACACACACACACACACACACACACACACATGCACGCACACACACATGCACACACACACACACACACATGCACTGAGGGAGCATGATTCAGAGACCTGGTGATGTGTGATGAGGAACAACTGTTAATGTCTTTTTTATGATACCTCGCTTGGTAATTAATCTATGCAATCATGTATAAGGACAGGAAGATAATTGGATTGGCTATCCATTCATACACACACACACACACACACACATAGACACACACACACACACACACACACACACATACACAAAACAAACAAATGCACACACACACACACACACACACAGAAACACAACAACAACAGTTTCATTTTCTGATAGTAAATTAGCACACAAACATGAATGTTGGGAAGAAAAAGAAAGAAAGAAAGAAAGAAAGAAAGAAAGAAAGAAAGAAAGAAAGAAAGAAAGAAAGAAAGAAAGAAAGCGTGTGGTTTGGCATTGTGATGCTTTTGCTGTGGAAACATATTACATGACCAAGGTGTAGTCATCACTGCCATATGGGGACATAATATTTTGTGATTTCTCTTTTAAAAAAAAAACCCTTCTGTTTGGCCTTGAGAATGAGGCTGTGGGCAATGTTTGTTTTTGGAGCTGGCTAAGTTGAGGTCAGAGCAATAATATTAAATGAGAGGGGTTCAGCCATGGCCACTGGATGCCTGTGGACCTTTTCAAGATGAGGACCCTCTCAGATCTGTTGCAGTCATGAGTCAGGCTGTAGAAGTGATTGCGTGTAGCCTATTGTATGTCTGAAGAGTGTCCCTGAAGTCTCTATCTCTTAGACTCCAGCAGCTCATTCATGGCTGATATGCATGTGACTTTGCTGAGTCTAGTGCCCTCTGTCAGGTATTTATGTCTGAAAGGGATTTTCTTGGAATCACGATCAAGCTGCACGCTGTAGGTCTAGTGCTTTGGAAAATTGATCACATTTTGAATCTGCACAGTGTTTTAGAGTCTACACCTTACCTTATGTGAATACTGAGAGAGACAGACAGAGAGAGAGAAAAAGAGAGAGAGAGAGAGAGAGAGAGAGAGAGAGAGAGAGAGAGAGAGAGAGAGAGAGAGAGAGAGAGAGAGAGAGAGAGCATAAGCTATGGTGCTGCATACAGGCAGGACAAGATGCCTCAAGAACTAAAGCAGTCTTGACATATTCCTGTGTGGAATAAACACAGCGCCATCTGGTGGTCATCTCAAAACCCAACTCAGTGATATGACCTTTGAACTATTTGTGAGTGCTTCTGTTAAGCATTTGCATTCCCGTTTGTATACAAATCCATAGTTGGTATGTAGAAATATATAAGAACAGTGACCCTTTTTTCATTTCCCCCGTAATTTATATACATTCAAATTATTTTTTATCAGCCTTTTTTGTTTTTATCTATGTGAAATACAAAGCTAAATGTACATCAGGACCAATATCAACACCTTATTTTCAGGAATGGGATTAAATTCACAAAACACACATAGGCCTATCATCTTTCCAGATCAGAGGTCATTTACTGGAGAAAACGGCATATATAAGAATAAATGTCATTTGCTTTTGTGGCTTGTGGAGTTCAAGCCGATGGGCACACTGATGTGCAGCTGAGTTGAAGGGTGTCAGGCGGGCGTCTCAGATAGTGATGTTGTCCATGCAATGTGGCCCTCATTCAATGGCAATGCAAACATTCTTTCATTTTAGACTGGCCCTCTACACTGCAGCACAGTGGAGGTTAATGCGTGTCCCACACAGAGAAGTGAAGAGAAATCTCAAAAGTCTCTCGCTTTCTTTCACTTTTTCTCAGTTTTTCTTCTGTCTAGTTCAGTTGCTTTACTTAAGGAGTTCACATAAATTGCATTATAAGGCTTTGTAGAAAAGTTAAATTCGATTTACAAGTTTTTATTTCATATATCTGGGACCCCTGTGGATGCTGAAAAACACAAGCAGTGACTGAACAGCATGAGGCCCCATAACTGAACACAACGGCTGACACGTTGGCACCTGATCTACTGTTGACAAATACACCCTCAGCATTGGATTAATGTGAAGTTTTAAATTGTTTTTATAATATAAGGGTTTGACAGCCAAAAGCCTACTACATGCATTAAAAGTCAGGGGGTATCCAAGACATGTGTCATTTAAAGTGCTTTGGTCATTATCACATTGGAATAACAGCTATTGTGTCATGTCAAGGTTTGGAATTTAGTCAAGACACTCACTATGCTTGTCCTCATGACAAAGTAACACAGCAGGAATGAATGTGTTACAGGACTTCTGTTTACACTGTATATAAAGGTACATTCTCTCTCTCTCTCTCTCTCTCTCTCTCTCTCTCTCTCTCTCTCTCTCTCTCTTTCTCTCTCTCGCTCTCTCTGTCTCTCCCCAAAATGTAATGAACTTTATGAAATTGCACTGCATGGTGAGAAATCCATTACACAGTTCATTATGCAAATATAGCAGCAGTAAATATAATTCCCTAATGTGTCTCTAATCTCTATTAAGGGGATGAAATAAGTATATTATGGATTATTAATAGTACAAAAAATCCCATAGCATTTAGTTTCATGTCACCAGGCTGAAAGGAATCCAGAGAAGACAGGTATAGACGGGCCACAACATGTCTGTTACTTTTATCATTAAAAGCCTCTGATAATATTTTTATACTGTATGAATTGACAGAACTTGCATGTCAATGTGCTTCAAAGGCCACACAAGTAAAGCTCTTGATGACAAACACAGACATTCCCTGGCACGGTAGGCTGACCTTTGACATTAATTAAAAAGTAATGCACTCTTTTACAAAGCCTTCCTTAAGCAGATGGTAAGTCAGCATATCATATTTTCATAGAGGAGCCTTTTTTTACACAGCCGTTCAAAGACCACATAGTCAGGGTTAATTACATGCTATCAAGCAATTGAAGTAACGGAAGGCATAAAATTCACCCCTGGTGTGAATAAATATAAAATGAAAAAGCGATAAATCCATGTGTGTTTGAAGATGTCTTTTCTTTTTGCTGCTGCACTGTGCACCCTCCATCAACAAATGTGTTAATTAATGGTGACACAAAGGCACATTCACTTATTTGTTAATTTAATTAAGCGCTGACTTGACCAGACTTGCTCTCCACATCTTTTTTTTAAATGTTCCATAGAGAATTAATGGTATGAGTCAGGTAGTTAATTTAATAGTAGAGTTTCAGATGGGAGGCAAATGTGCCAACGGACCCTGTTACTGTGCCATGTTGTTAATGGAGGCTTAGAGGACAGATGCAATTATAAGGTATGATAGAGCAAGAATAAGTGTGTTGAAATTTCTGCTGCTTTTCTGCATGAATTTGTCATAAAGTAGTTCTTCATCTAAGCCACATTACTGACACGAACACAATTTTCTTAAAACAATTAGGCAAAAGGTCATAATGTTTCACATCTTTATCCAGCACATAGGCCTACTGCACTTTCATCTTTAACAGTGGTATTGGAAGAGTAAGTCAATCCTTTAATGAATCTTTGAACCCTCTTTTGCAGGAATAACCTCAACCAACCTAGCTATCTGTGAGAAGTTTTTGACCACGCTTACACATTTGTTGCAGCTTACCCATACCCCATAGAGACAGCTGTGAACAGCTTTGTCAAGGTCATTCCATGGTCGTGCCAAATCAAACTTTCCACTTATCTGTTAGCCTTATGAGTATGGAGTTAACATATTACTTGGGGCAAAGTTAAACTGAAGAATTAATAGCACACTGGCTTCATTTTAAGGTTAATTTTTTACATGGCTCATTACGGGGTGAATACAGGCTCTCTTGGCCAACTCAACATTTCCACAGATACTACATTTGCCCTCTTCTTAAACAGTGAGCTGACAATCCAAAGAAACTAAAACTGAATCCATTTATGACCTTTTCAGTCAACATAAGTGATCATTGTTGTTTCCAATTCTTTGGTCTGCAAAAGAATCTACATGGATTGGTGAGAATCTACAACAGGGTTGCTATTTTTTGTAATCTGCAACTACTGTATAAGGGGAGCCCTAGAGGTAAAAAAAAAAAAGAAATGCAGACTTTCCCACCTTTAAACTCAAATCTCTCATGAAATACAAATCTTTCAATGGCAGCTTTAAATTAAGTTGTTCTCTCAACTTGAAGGAAAATACTGTGTATCAAGTGTTTGACAGAATTGCAGATGCTATCATTGATAATGCATTGCATCCCATGCCAGATTCGCAGTTCCTTTTTTTTTTGGGGGGGGGGGGGGGGGGTTATGGTGAGCTAGCATGGGAAAACCCATCCTAACCTGTGGGCAATTGGATTATGCTCTTCATGTCATTAAGGCCACCAGGCTATTTATACTTTCACTAGTCTGATATAGGCTATAACCAATCAAAAACAGGCTTTTACCCCTGGCACAATGGAGGTGGGCTTCAAACCTGCCACCAAAATCAAGAAACAACAGACTGAGGGTTTTGTCATCCATCCTATCTCAGATAAGTGGGAGATGACAGCTAGGTATCCAGACCAAGCTCAAATAAGATTGAGGTAACTGGTCACTAGTGCCAGGCTCAATTGGGCTCAACTCCAGACGGTTCTGAACAGTGAATTCAAATTTGCCATGATGACATGCAGCACCTTCACACCATGTGTAGTGGGGACCAGGGTTCCAGCACATAATTCCAAAGTTCCCAGGGTCGTTTCCTGATCCTTCCCCATCTCTCTCTCCTACTCATTTCCTGTCCTATCTGAATACAGGCAAGAAAAGAGAATGATTGATACCTAACCAATTTAGAATTATTTCCTTACCCTTGCTACCATTATGTAAATTGTTTTATTATTTGCTTATTTATATTTTTCCATCATACATTTGTTCCCGTAAAACATTACATACAAACATATGATCCATTGTTAAATTTATTTATTATTAGTGACATCTGGTTATGTTGACTTCAATGACCATCACACTTTTTGACCAGTTTATAAAGTCAAGTCATTTGGAAGTGTTCACCTACTTTTCTGTTCATTGTATGACATGAGGATTAATGTGAGGTATGGACAGAATGTGCATAGTATGATGGATGAAGGGAGAGAGAGAGAGAGAGAGAGAGAGAGAGAGAGAGAGAGAGAGAGAGAGAGAGAGAGAGAGAGAGAGAGCTGACAGTCAAGAGGAGAGAGAGAAGAACAGGCAGACAGACAAACATCATCAGGCAATCACAATCCTGGGCCTTTATACTCAAACAATAAAGTTGCTATCACAACCAAAACCCCAAATGCAGCTATAGAACCAAGAGGGAAGCAGCAAAAAAGCATGTTAGCATGCTAGCATAGCACATATGGTCAGCCAGCATAGATGAATACCCACTGGCTTATTTCCAAAACACAACAGCTGCCTGTTATTGAATTATAAATGCCAACAGGTGTTTAACATGGCCAGATGCATAGCATTACCACTGACAATGATAATCTGTGAGTGAAAATGTGAAATCATCTGTTTAAACAGGAGACAGGTTCTCCACTGTAGTGATAGAGGGTGAGAATGAGTAGCGTAAGTAATCCTGAGATAAATGAGCGGGGAATGAGGCACAATTGGCTATCATGTGAGACATATCAGTGCTTTATGTAGGTATCGTAATCAAATTAATTGTCTGGCATGATCCACTGAAGGCTAATTAAATTAGGAGCATAAGGGCCGCTCTGAGTCTGACCTCTACCCGATTGGTCTGAAGGTGAAGTTCTTGCACTTAGCAGTAGGGGGAGCTGGAGTACATGGAGGCAGGAAAAGAAAGACTCAGATCCAAGGGTAGGAGGCACAAGGATTGTATTGTGGCAAACAAATAAATAGCCAAAAAAAGGCATTTACAGTTTCAGCGATCTCAGTATCTATATTTTTCAAGATTTTTCACTCTCACTCTTTTTTGAAACACAGACACATAGACAATACCCAGACTGTAATAAAACCATACTTAAAAAAAACATCCAGTTTGGGTTTGGGGTTTAGTTGTATTCTTTTCCCACTTTTTGTTCTGGCAGTCAGAGTACAGGTGGCATCAGACAAAACATATGTCAATACAAACATTGATTCTCGGCATTTAAGTAATCACACACACACACACACACACACACACACACACACACAAACATGTCAAAATGTAATTTATAAATATTTTGTTTGTACTGTATATGCTTCCACATACACACACACTCGCAAGCACACACACACACACACACACACACCACCACCACCACAGTAACACATCTTTTATAACATGCAGTAAAATATAAAAATAGACATCAGTTTGTTTTTGTAATATATACAAACATACATTATATAAATACTGTGTAAAAAATGTAGTCTTAAAATACAAAGGTAGTTACAATCACAATGTGTACACTGTATACCAAAAGAAATAAAAACGTGTGAGAAACAAAGCCATTTCCAAGTAACTAGTACTTAAACACACCTTCACAATATCAATGTCACAGAATGTCTGGTACAGTGCTTTATTCTTTCTGATTTCTTCGCCCTCTGATCAAATGAATGAGTGGAAAAGGGAAGGCAGAAAGATGTGGGGGGGGGGGGAGTGATTTCACATTTCACTAGGTTTGTTTGGTTTGTTTTTTGGATTGGGAGGAGTCTAGTTCTGGCGGACATCAACCAAGAGTTTGTTAATCTCGGCAACCAGCTCCCCAGCATCCATTGTGACCTCATGACGACTGTCGCTGTGCTTGCCCTGCAGGTGTCCTAGGACACTGTCTAGTTCGTCCTCCTCATAGTTCTCTGGGATCTCCTCCATGGCAGGGAGCCATTTCAGGTGAGTCTGAGTGGTGGCGGTCACATGATTGGTGGGCCCATGAGTCGGGGTCGCGATGTGATTGCCTGATGTGTTGCTCGGATTCTGAAAGTGCGTGTTCGCAGCCCAGGCAGCAACACCCTGCGGATACGTGGAAGAAGAAGATGATGATGACGAAGACGACGACTTGCCAGGCAGGAAACCCCGCCGGGTTTCCATGGCGACGGAACGCTCGGCCATCTCGTTGCATTCGCCATAGGTGTCGAGGGATGGGGGCAGGAGGCGCTGGAACACGCTGTTCATCTCAGAGAGAAGAGAGCCCCCCATACCACACTCCTCCTCAGACTCCTTGCCAAAGGTGGAGAAGCTCTTCTTGCGGTCGCCTGAGGAGTCTACAGACTGCTGGTCCTCCTCCACCAGGGCCTGTTGTGAGGACTCCTCCCCTGGGATGTACATGTTGGTGCGGTAGTCGGAGGAGGTGGAGGCCGGGGACGGGATGGAGGGCATCCAGCACTGATCGGAGTGGCCCAGGATGCGGCATTCTTCAGTGCACAGTCTCATTGCTGCAGGGGATGGACGGACAGACATGGAGGTTAATAGGATGTTCAAGTTCGGTCAAAGACTGAACAAAGACACTGAAACTCTGAAAGGCTGAAAAGACCTAGGAGAGGACAGGAAAGAAGAGCGGAGAAGACAAGTGAAGGAGGAATAAGAAGAGGAGAGAAGCAGAAGACAAAGCATCTCCATTAGGAAAGCAGTGCTGAGAGGCGCCCTACATAGGAGCTTGGGGCTGAGCGGGCGGATGGCTGGCTGGCTGGCGCATAAATGGTTAAAAGGCACCAATCAATGCTGTGCTCTTGTTCTCTGCCTCTCCATAAAGCAAGAACAACTGAGAGAGCTGGCTAAAATGGGAGGCCTCCAGGGGGGAATAACATCATTCTGAAAGCAATTACTGTGAATTTTCTTCAGTTCAGACTTGAAAGCACTGAGCTGTCACTCATGGTGCACAAACTGAAAATGCATACAGATGAGTGACACAAGTCCCTCTCCCATTCTCTCTCTCTCTCTCTCTCTCTCTCTCTCTCTCTCTCCCCTGGCCTGTTGTACAACATGTTTCTCTATTTTAAGATGGGGAGCTGATAACAATAGCAGGGGGGGGGGGGGGGGTGAGATAGTTGGATAGTTGGAGATCAAAACAATAATGAGGGATACTGGTGAATTATGAGACTGAGTAGCACATCCTCCTGCCAAATCCATTCATATTTTTGGGAGGTTCCTTCAATGACACAAGAGGCAATGGAGAAGAGACTGGGTTGCGGTCTAGACTGCCCAGACAAGGGATGAGGGTGACCTCGAGTAAGTGGTCTGGCTCCCTGTGGGTAGATGGTAGTGGTCCATAGGTCAGAGCTACATAGAGAAAATGACCCCATGACCATCAAAGAAAGGGACACTTGGCCCTTGCATGCCTGTCTCACCTGGGTGGAGTCGCTGATGGGCATCCATGTGAAAGAGGTCACTGAATCCTTCGCCGAGGAGTCGGTCAATTGGCGACTCCCGACCCATGTCACAGTCGCTGTCCCCAGCATCACTGTCCCCCCTCCCACTGTCCTTAAGGCTGAACTTATCCATGTCTTGGAGGCCGTACCTGACAACAAGATCCATGAGGAGGAGAGTAGGTGTGAGACCAAATTCACCCACACTGCTTTGTACAATGAAATGAAATCTGGTCAGTGAAAAATAGTTCAAGCATTTTTGGCAATGTAAAAATCTTTTTGATGAAACACTGAGCTGTACATCCTGCACAAAATGATAAAACACTATTCAACTGTTAATAGCATTGTAAAATGAGAAATGCATCATATTTGAATACAATAACAAAAGCATGTCTTTGCAATGATGAAGTGATTTTCAACACTGTTTCTCCTGTTTGAACAGACAGTGTGATTTCTCAACAGAAAAATGAAATAGAATAGACCACAACAGCAAGCTATGACCTCATGTGATGAGCTGTCCAATGGCATTGCAACAAAACTGGGTGACCAAGGCAACAGAGAATTTCTTTCACCGGTGCTACCAAAGCACACTCTGAATCGGAAGTGTCCTATGAAATATCTTGTCCTCTAAGCCAAGTTCAAAGGAAATTTCATGATAAAGGGTTTGGGGGATAAATTACCTGTAATTCCTTGAGTACTTATTTCCTCGGAAACTTGGTCTTGGTTGGTAGTGGCCCTGATGGAGCAGTGACAGAAGCTGTGAGACTTGCTATATTTAAAAAAAAATGACACAAATAACAGAAAATGAATACTGATGGGGACCAACACAGACACACAATGAATGACAATGAGATGCGATGACTGTTGGTGAATGCATGCAATGAAACAAATAGCATGCAAAAACATGACAAACACTAAGACATGAATAATGAACAAAGGAAAACATACTGGGCATCTTGTGCAAACAGAATCAATATGGCAACTTCTATGGTTTGTATAGTATTGAATCAGCCATGGTTTATGATTTGACTATTATGTGTTTGTGGAAATGTGTGTGTGTGTGTGTGTGTGTGTGTGTGCATGTGTGTGGGTATGCATGTCTGTCTATCTGTCTGTCTTCTTGTTTCAGCTAATATCTGTGTAACCACCTCCCCCCAACTAGCAACAAAGATGCACCTTTACCTCCACAGGTGGGGTAGCATGGGCCAGCTCCAAGGCAAAGCTCTCTGGGATGTGATTGGACGATATGGTAACCAGGCTGTTGAGTGACTGGCGGCTATGGTGGCTCTGCCGGCTGCTCATCTGTGCCCTCTCTGCCACGGGTGAGGCCGCCGGCGAGTGGTGGTGTGCTCGGATGGGCAAGGTCCCGTTCACAGTAGGCACCAGAGTGATATCGCCCTTGTGGATCTGTCGGGCAGGTTTCTTGGGGTGATGCTGGTAGGTGGACTCAGCCACACGGCAGTTGTAGGAGTGGGTATCTTTCTTCTCCCGTCCACATCGGACAGCAAAGGCCACCATGATGGCCAGGAGTACGGCACAGATGGCCCCAAGAGAGATGATGATGATAAGGGATATGTCCACTGAGGCCTCTCCTCCATCGGAGGCATCTCCTCCGTCGGACATGTGTGGGTTAATGGCGTTCTCGTGGGTGGTGAACTTGAGCACGGCTTTGGCGGTCAGCGGCTCTGAACCTTTGTCCTGGACGAGAGCTGTGATCTCCATCCGGTCTACCGGTATCTGGTCCACACTGACGTTGGTGCGGATCTCGCATGTTTTGCCGTCCATGATGAAGTAGCCCGCTTCGTTCCCAGCGACAATGATGCAGGTGAGCTCCCCATTGGCTCCAGCGTCCTTGTCTGTGGCCCGGATGGTGGTCAGCACCTGGCCGGCAGAGGCATAGCGGGAGATGGGCACGTCGGCCGTGTGGTTCCAAAGCTGCGGCGAGACGATGAAAGGCGGGTTGTCGTTCTCGTCCAAGAGAGTCAGCACCATGGTGACATTGCTGCTCAACCGTGGGGTACCGGCATCCTTGGCCTGGATTGTGAACACCACTCTGCTCACATCTTCGCGGTCAAACGTACGGAGCGCATACACTGCACCACTGGAGGGGTCCACGGTCACATAGGTGGAAATAGAGCTAAAACCCACCATGCTCTCCAGGATGGAGTAGCTCACCTGCCCATTGAGGCCCTGATCTGGGTCCACGGCCACCACAGAGGTGAGGTACGCACCTGGTGGATTGTTCTCTGGCTTGAAGACCTCATAGAGGCTCTTCTCAAACTGTGGTGCGTTGTCATTCTCGTCCAGCACCTGTACAGTGAAGTGTTTGATGGTAGACTGGCTGGGTGAACCTCGGTCCTCTGCAATCACAGTGAGGCTGTACTCTGACCTCTTCTCCCGGTCCAGCATAACGTCAGTCACTATCATGTAGTTTTTCTCATAAGTCTTTTGGAGCCGGAAGTGTCCTTGTCCATGAAGCCTGCAGGTCACCTCCCCATTCAGCCCTGTGTCCTGATCATCCACTCTCACCAGGGCAACAAATGTTGCTACAGGCGCACCCTCAGATATGTATGCCACTTCCTCATTTCCTGGTGACATTAAATTAATGCTGATTTCTGGCTTGTTGTCATTCACATCTACAACTTTGATGATGACCTTACAGTGGGCTGGCATTGAATTCGGGCCAAGGTCCTGTGCTTGTATATCAATATCAAAGGAGTTGGTGGTCTCATAGTCTACCTTTTTAATAAGAGTAACTTGTCCGTTGTCCGAGTTTATTTTAAATGTCTCCTGAATTTTCGGGGAGACATGAGTGCTGAAAGAGTAAACTATTTTTCCATTGGTGCCCTCGTCAGGGTCTGTGGCGTTCAGATCAATTATCATGGATCCAATAGGAGAATTTTCCAGCAGATTAATCACATAAGATGGCTTCTCAAACATTGGATTGTTGTCGTTTGAATCCGCAATGTTGATTTTGAGGAGAGTAGAACCAGATTTTGGGGGAACGCCCTTATCCGAAGCAATTAATTGAAGTTCATAGCTTGACCGTGTCTCTCTATCCAATTCCCTAAGCACAACGAGCTCTGCATATTTGGCACCGTCGGTACGTGTGAGAATATCAATCATGAAAAAGTCTGTTGCTGGGGTCAAGGAGTACGTGTAAAGAGAGTTATCTCCAACATCAGGGTCCGTTGCGCTGTCCAAGGGAATCCGTGCGCCTACAGCCGCACTTTCTGAAATCTCAATGGGAATTATTGACCGAGAGAACTGAGGAGCGTTGTCATTGATGTCAAGTATTTGTATCTCGACGTGGAACAACTGCAGATGTTCTGTCGGAAGGGTCAACACATCAAATTCGATAGAGCAGTTTACATTTTTCTCGCATAGTTTTTCTCTGTCTATTTTTGACCTGATGCTGATCTCGCCGTCTTGTTCGCGCACAGACAGAAGGGATGTGCTTCCTCTTTGCATTGCCTTGAAACGCAAAGACACGGAGCTTGGAACTTTCGATAAAACATCAGCGACATCCTCTTTTAGTCGTGCAATAACAGTCCCAACCCTTTGTTCCTCGTAAACCTGATATTTAAGTGTCTTACCAGATACATGCTGTGCCAGTGTCAACATCACAAGAAGTTTCAGTGTTCTTATAAAAATAAACGCGCCATTCCTGTTGATATCCATGCTTGCAGTCCTTGTTTTAATGTACAGTGGGCTAATATCGAAAAAAAACTATTTCTTAAAGCAAATGACTTTTTTCTTCCCAAAGTTATCGGTTCAAAGGCATTTTCACAGAGATGACCACCCTGTGTGCGGAAAACGCAAGAGGTACCCACTGAAATCTATAATCTAAACGCTCACAATATCTTCTGTTTTATCCGGAGAGAAATCTGTTGCACGCATCCACTTTAGAACGGAGCGCACGTTCTGGTTAGTATGTGTGTATGTGCGCTCGTTGCAGTGTCTCCTGCTGTCTGGGTTGCCACTTCAGACTGACTGGCCCAAATAGCCTAGCTCTTTGGGGAGAAAAATGCGTCTCAGACTCGCTCCGTGAGGACAAAACGCTTCCTAAATCAAGTACTGCCCCTCAACCCTCCCAGTCAGTGACCATTGAATACAGACCAGCAATAGATCCATATTAAAGCGACAGAGGGGGGTTAGAGGTAGGGGGGACAAACCCCGCCCTTTCGGGTTCATTCCCCCGTCTCCTCCTTCCCTCCATCCTTCCCAACAAAAGCAAGAGGCAAGACAAAATAACTCTAGACAAAGTTTCGCCATCGATGTTTGGTTGGGCATTAAATTATTCACCGCCATGAGCTAAAAGGTCTTTGATGTTTAGACTATATAGAAATTAGGGCAGTGATATGCAACAGATAGGCTATACTCTCTCACACAAAGTTTTAAGAACTGACATGAATTTCATAACAATGTTGCTGTATTGGAGTTTATCAGTTGCCCAATGCTATACTTCACACAACATGAAGATTTGCAAAACTAATCTTCAACTGGTGAAGTCGTGTATCTTTATCATTGTATATGCAGGATGTGGACATTTTTTCATGCGCACCATATTTCAGTGATCCATCAAATAACCGCAAATAGGTTTAAGACTGAGTCACGCCAGTGGACATTTTTGTCCCCGTGAATAATGTCAGTTTACAAAGCTCTGAAACCCTGTCGAATAGCTTATCCGTTCCAAAAAATTAATATCCGTGTGAGCTTTTCAAGATGAACATGCGCAAGTGGGACCTTGCAATACCGTTGCCATCTGGCGAGGGTCGCTGGCACCGAACCCCGGTCACTGTGCAGATTCAGCCTTGAACAAACTCCTATTCAAAATACTAAAACCAAAATTAGTGTCCTCTATAGACCGAAGCGAATCCTATTGCGTTAGCTCACGTTTTGCTCCCTCAGGAACTACCGATGGGAGATTATGAACACCACTCTGAAAGGCTTTTCAAAAGCATCAACAGATGTATTAACTATCTAGGTTGCATGACATTTTACCAGGCTTATTAAACATGTTTGGGTGGGAATGTTTGGGCACAAGGAAGGGACACTATGCATCGTCTTCATCATCATCATCATCATCAGCAGCAGCAGCAGCATCATCAGCATCATCATCATTCTTCTTCTTCACCTGCTGCTACTGCTTGCAAGTATTCAAACAGTTCTGACTAGGGCGCATTTTCATTCTGCCAGAAAGTTGTAGGCTACCTATAAGTTCTGTTTAGAATAGTTATTAAGGAAGCGGCCCCTAAATTTTGATGCCCCTTCAGAATACTAAAAGCAGGAATCCTAATGCACCTCTTTTGTTTGTTCATTTATTCTTTTCATACCAGCCATGTTTGTAAAGCGTTTGCATTTTCTTTGCCAAATGCAAAGACTCCATTTTTAACCTAGTTTGATACGGACGGGTGCTCGCTTTGGCGTAGCAAACACAGAGCTGTAATGCAATTATCCAGGCGCGGGACGAAGCGCTAATCACATTGGCAGAACAAAGACGTCAAAGTCCGCCAGAATTTCTACACATTTTAGGGGCTCTGGAATGCCCCCTCCCTTTCTTATGAAAAGATGTAGATGCTAAGTAAAAGCAGATGCAAGCTTAATACCTTTAGGCATGGTCTCTCATCAATAGAAACTCCCATCTCTGTTTTAAGCTTTTACTACTTCAAACGTGTGAACAAATTCACTAATGATATAAATGCATTAGTCAAGGAGGGCAGTCCGACTAAAAAAGCTAAAAGTGACTTAGAGAAGTTGCTTCATGTTTAGGAAAATGTATATGTTTTGATGGATTGGTAGATAAATGCATATTGCCCACAGACAGACAGAGAACAGCAATGGTCAAGCTAAATAGCCTACCTACCATGGAGTAAGCTACAACTTTATAACACATCATCATGATGTTGAATGAAGACTGAGCCCATCATTGCTGTTGCTCATCCCTCCCTCGACAATAAAGTCAGGGCATGAATTTAAGGCTGTCATTGATATGCTGCCCTTTGCTCACTCCAGACAATAGACGTAGCAGGTGGGGGCACAATCGAAATGAGGTTCAGCAGCGCTGCGGGGGTGAAGTTTTCTCCTCCTCCTTTTTCTAAGCGGAATGCGCCAAGTCGCTCGACCTAGAGCCACCGTTGTAAAGGCACGCGAGCATCTGTCGCCTCGTCTGCCTGATTATCCTTCATTCAATTAGCTGACCGGTAGAACTTTTTGAATGGTCTGGTCTTTCAGTGAACGCCGTTCGTGGAGGCCTCCAACAAAGCTCATTGTTATTCATCCACAGACCAAACTCTCCCGCTCTCGCTTTCACAAGCATTGGCGTTTTTTTAGTATTTTATGAGACGCTAGAGCCAAATGCAACCCATGATAAAGAAGGATAACTGGCTTGTTTAGAGGGTGATGCATGCAGAGCGCTCTCTTACAATGACCATATTGAGATTTGTGTCGACTTGAGGGCGACAATTTTATTGCTCTACACTGAAAGCGTCCTTGTACTCTGGCTGTGTAAGATGGGCTTGCAGTGCATCTCATGTGGTTTACAATGCACAGTAGCCACCGTGGTGGTGCTGAAATCAAAGTCTACCTCAACATCTGTAAACAGCTCCATGGAGAGCTATTGTATGAAGTCAGACAGTACTTGCCTCTCCCAATTACACTGCATCCAATTGAGAATGTTAACCTATATTAGACTTGAGAGTTGTGTTTGTGTCAACTGTCTCTTCTATTTGGAGCAAAGGAGCCAAATTTACGGGGCTTATGGCTCTGTATCTTGTAATGTTTGGATTACTTATTATCTAAACTAAATTAATAGATATGATGAATAACGAAATTAATAACACTATTATTATTATACATAAATAGTTATGTTTGAAAGGCCAATGCTGTTTTTGTTCAATATGGTTTGTGGCAAAAAAAAAATTTTTCTCTCTTCTTTCTTCCCTTGCTGCCCCCAAGCCCCAACCCCCACCTCTGAGTTGGCTTTCTGTGTCAGTCTCTGAATCAACAGAGCCTAGTGCCATCTCGGCAGCCTTCCTGTGTGCCCAGGCTATGACTAACACAAACACGCCCCGTGCTTCCAGTGCAGGCACACTCAGACGAGACAAATCGGCCTGACATTGACGGTCGCTGAGGTGGCTTGTTTGTGTTTGAGCAACAAACTGCAAGGCCTCTGTAGGAACAGGAGGGACAGTAAAAGCACAACTCCTCATGACACCCGCTGCTTCTTGAGTCTGACATTGCCTCCTATGTTTTTTGCTCTCCTTCCTCACCTATTTGTTTCCTTTAGTCTGTTCCTTTCACGCTCTCTGTTTCTTAAACCTTCTCCAACCATCTCTCTGTCTCACTCGTTATTTCTCTGTCTCTATGTCAGATTTGCAGGAAGTCACCTTGAACAAAGCAAATAAACAAACCAAGTCATTTACGAGGCAGTGGGAAATGCTGTTCTCTTTGAGCCACTATTAAGCCAGGACTGACATGCCCGTAATGTGTCCGGCCACTCTGGATATTTGTCCCTTCATAGTGTGATTGACACCTAATTTGCCTGAGACAGATTACTGAAGAAGCACGAGACTATTTGAAAATTGGAATTTGCCGAAAGAGGTCAACCCATGGTGTTTTTTCATCAAGTCGATGAGTGTGTGCCAACACAGGCATACTCAACAAGTCAGCTGAGCTTGTTTATTTTGAAAGTGGTGTTCTAAGAGTGGAACAACAGAGCAGAGGAAAATAAATAAGGTGGTAGTTCACATGTTCAATTGACGGGTGTTTCTTTTTATTTCAGGAAACCTAAAAATGGACTAGCAAGCAGAAATATGAGCTGGCTTGCACATGCACACAAGCGTCTCATGAGTAGATCATTAACAGAAAACAGTTGTTAAGTCTTTTCAATGCTTGGGCTACATTAAACAAGGCAACACTCACTCCATTCCCTCCAACAATCAACCCATGTCTCCTCCAACAGGGACTGATTACATGCATGTGTGTGAGTGTGTGTGTGTGTGTGTGTGTGTGTGTATGTGTGTGTGTTTAGATGGAGGCATGACTTAAAACAACACCACATGCTGGCTCCAGGCAGTTGAGCCAACATACTGGAAATGGTGAGGACCTCCGATGTCCCACAGCCAGATGCTGGGTATTTAGGGGTCCCTTGGTGCACTGCTTTTCTGGTGGGGGTTCATTTGGGAGCCAGGGATTTATGAAGCTCAGTGCCAGCTGCAGACTGGAGCAGAGCTGCTGCCCTAATGCTACACAGGAGGGCTGCTGCGGTCTCATGTGTTTAACATCATTTCCCAAGCAACCTGTGTGTGTGTGTGTGTGTGTGTGTGTGTGTGTGTGTGTGTGTGTGTGTGTGTGTGTGTGTGTGTGTGTGTG
>JASCQY010000080.1:9458738-9469894 GCA_030264315.1 Sardinella tawilis | reverse complement strand
GTGTGTGTGTGTGTGTGTGTGTGTGTGTGTGTGTGTGTGTGTGTGTGTGTGTGTGTGTGTGTGTGTGTGTCTGAGAGGGCTTTCAATTTGTGTTGATGTGGTAGTATATAAAAGAAAGAGTCTTTGTAAGTAGGATTAAAATCCTTTGTACAGCACATAAACAAGTGAATAGATGTTGCTGGGGTGTTATTCACCAGCCATCGACCATAAGGGTAGGACACAAGTGAAATTAAGCTGTAAGAATGTAAGAATATTACATGTATTCCTATGTGCCATTCACTGAAAACCAATCTGCCATACTGTCTGAGAAAGAATGTAACATATTTGCACAACTGCATTACATGTGTGCATACGTTCCATCAGTCATGGAGAGCAATAGGAATTTAATATTCTACTATTCATGCTCATAAATTGGTGTATGCTATAGAAACTAATATTTGATGCCTGTTTGAATCTATTAAACCAATCTTTGATCAGAAGCATTTCTTAAGAGGAGAAATGTATAGCCTACTGTTAGTTGTAAAGCACTCATCAAGGTCTTTTATATGAACCATCCCTGTTACATGCTTTCTTTGAACCCCCATTGCCTTATAACACTCTATCGATCATGTTCATGTCACTTTTTTATGGCGCCACCAAATAAGCCAATGACTTTGTAGTATTTAAGTCACCAAGATGCTAACAAATATCTGTCAATGGGCTTAGTATAGGCTAAATATAGCCTTTCATATTTAAAACAGTAAATGCACTGGAGACTGCAGTGATTTATAAATTGGATTTCTCAGAAAGGGATATTTACATAGGTGCTTTATACCAATGACTCACTTATGCTGTTGCTGTTGCACTTTGCTTATTCTAATGGGCTTTGCCATGTGTAAAGAGGCGATGAGCTGTTGAAAAATGGGTGTCCATGGAACCAAGGTTGTAGAATGTGAACGTGTAAACAGAATTTATCATTACATTTGATGTGTATTCAAAGTTACCAGCCGTCCCAGCCGTATATGCCAGTGGAAGTGGTCGGGTACTAACAGCTGACAAAAATTGAAGCAAAATCGTGCTACCTGAACGGAATTATAGCCGTTTTAGTGAGGCAGCAAAATAGCATAGTGATGTGGGCAAGCTGCTAATGTAAAAGCTATGTTAGTAACTTGCCCACATTGCTAAGCTATTTTGCTGCCTCGCTGTCCATGTTCAGCCAAATTTCACTACCCATGGACTGACTGACTAGTGGCCTTAGTGTCAAAAAAATGTGCTATAATAATCTTCAGAGAAATTGTGTTTTCCCCTAGTGGAGGTTTGAGAGATGAATGTAGTTCCGACTACGCCACTTAGGGCGGGTCGTTCCATAGGAATGTAAGCTTGTCTAAGCTAACCCAATGACAAAGCACACTGGTTCGTTACATTAACCGACATGAGACACGTGTTCCACAAAAGAATATAAATTTATTTTATACACAAACAGCACACAGTCCTGCACATTGGAGTAAGGAGGGAGCTCACCAGGGCAGTGCCTCACTGAAGGAGGGGGACCCAAACACACACATGCACACCAAAATTGTGAGAAACACTACAACCAGAAAGACACCAAAAGTGCACACAAAAAGGGACATTTAAATAACTTAACCAAACCATAGACCAAAAGCTGGCAACACAACACTGGCCAGCAACACAAAGGACCAAACACACAGATGACCACACTCAAAACACACACGCACAAGACATGAAAAGAACAGACAGACAACAACAAACATGGACGTAAACGTCCAGCACGAAACATCAAATAAATAGACAGGAAACTCAAGAAGAACAACACAGAAGACAAGACAGTAGACTTGAGGCGTGGGGACAGCGGGCAAGTATGTCTGGTGTTGCTAGTCTGTAAAGCAGCATAAGGCTAAAGTTAGTATCTACAGTAGTATGCTAAAGAAATAGCAACAGCGTTAGCGGTTAACAGTACATACTTGTGGAAACACCTTATGCACCTGCACCTTCACCTGCACCTAGCGCAGCCCCTGCGCCAACAACCAGGAAAGCCCAGGAAGGGAATGATTGCCACGTCTTACTCGGTGCTCTTAAATAGGATGCCTGCAATTAGTCGGTTTGCTGACCAGTTGTCGAAAACACAATCAGCTTCTAAAAGTGGCGGGGAAGTGGCAGGAGCAGGGACTCAATCTGCTACACCTACATCAAAATTAATTACATGGTCAACAAATTGCAGCAGAAACAGCACAGTAAATTACAGTAAATATGAATCCTGGTTGATCCTCTACAACCTCCTACACACAGCAATGTGTAACCTTTTACTGTTGAAACTACTATGCCAGACAGAAAAACAACGGCATCTTGATGCATAGGGAAATGCAAAGCATGAAATATGCATATGACAACTGTTACACTGATAACCTTATTCATAAATAATTGTACAGGAAACTTTTATTCTGATGGCACAGACAGTCATTAGCATAAATATCTGCCTTAGACATCTAAACTTTTTGAGGAGTGCTTTTGCATGTCGTCGTTCTGCAGTCTGAACGAACTGTTTGAGAAGTGCACTTTGCTAAATGTATTAACAGTGATTTGAGAAATGTACAAAAGCAACAGCTAGACTGTGTTGGATTAACGGTAAAAAAATAGCCCTTTGAAATTAGATTTCTGGCCCTGAGTCTGTTTATAACAGTCTGACAATCTGTTGCAAACATCCCTAGTGTTTATAACAATCTGAAGTTGCATTAGATAGGTGGGTGAATGATATGGCTTGTGTGAGTATATGAGTATATGAGTAGATAAGTGAAAGACAGAGGAAGAGAGCTCTTACAGTAGATGTAACCTGTGTCTTGAATCTCGTGGCAAAACATTAACACCACATAATAAGACAGCACTCCACAAATAGGACAGAACTCCAGATACCAGTCATAAGGTTAACATTCCAGATCCAGCCTACTGTACAATTGGTCTTTAGTGTGGTTTTGACACAATCTGTGACCCAATGATTGTTCCCAGACAGTCTCATAATACTGTATAACATACAGTAAGTGCCTACTATAGCATGCTGTGGTATCTGATTGACAGAGTGTCAAAGTAAAGTGAGTGAGTGAATACAGTAAGTGAATGAAAAGACTAGACTAAACAGACTTTTATCCAACACAGCATCCAAGTTGCTTGCATGGATAAGCTCAAATGTACTTTTGCATCAGAGAATAAAACTGAGCCTGATAACATAACGAAACACTACCTACAATGACGCTGATCTTCAAAATCACTGTTCCTCATGTAATGAGAAATCCAAATTCCATTTTTTTTTTCAACTTTAAAGATCCAAAGCCCAATTCACTGCCTTGGATCTCAGGGTCACAGAACAGTTGCTGTCTCTTCCTCTCTCTCTCTCTTTCTTTCAGTAACCTTTTTTCTGAGGTAATGGTCTATTCAGTGCGACAGGTTTAATTTGACTCTCCCTTCTCCGCTCGTTTAATTAAAGCAGGGGGCTTCTAATCACATCCTCAGCAGGCAAGCTCTCCATAATGAGTTGGAAAGGGAGATCTTTACCTCCCACAATTGGAGGGAAGGAGGGAAAAACCAAGATGGAGAGCCACCAAGCGGGAGAGAGACTTTAAAATGAGCTATCTATCATGGCTCACTCTGCCTCTGTCCCCTGCTCTGTTGTCACCGCTCAAGAGGCTGAAAAGGCTTTTATTATTCAAAAGGGCTTACAGGGTCAGAGGGTCATTACGGAGGCTCACAAAAGGACCCCGTCACCATCAACCCAGTCACAAAGTGTGTCGCCACACAGCAATCCACAACAGCCAATTAACATAGTCATAGCCTGGCCTACTTTGAGAATCCCATTTATGCTACGGATTGTATGCCATTTTGATCTTGTTTTCAGGTGAAAACGAGCACATTGGGTTAATTGGAGGGACATATTAAATTTACACATGCGTGTGTGTGTGTGTGTGAGAGAGAGAGAGAGAGAGAGAGAGAGAGAGAGAAAATAAAACCTCATGCTATCTTGTGCTATCTGTAGCTGTTGTTGTGTGGTGCTGTATGTGGCCTTGGGAAGCAAAGCTTTTAGCCTGACCACTCCTGAGTCGGGTCGGAGATCTCAAGAGTGTTAATGAAAAAAATGGCTATCAGACAGCAGCATCTCTGGGCCAAGGCGTTGGTGGCAGCACTGATGAAATTGCTATCAGCCCACAGCATCTGGCGAGCCAAAGCTGTCACTCGGCTGTTACTGCCGAAAATGCCACAAGTGGAGCAAGGCTGGGTGGTAGGGAGGGAGAGAAGCTGATAACAAAATGGTGTCATATCAGCATCTATCTTATCTGCTCGAGGCCTGCATCAGGGCAGCCTAATTGGAAAACTTACAGATGAATGCCAAAGAACTGAACACGGGTAATGGAGGGGTGGGGATAGGGGTTGGGAGCAATGTAAGTGGAGGAAGGAAACATAGGGTAATCTTGGAGTTTTCTTTTTTTTTCTCTCTTTTTTGTCATCTCACACTGATCACAACCGTATTTTCTCCCCTTTTTCAAACTCATTGTGTTGTGTTATAGGGGACTGCCTTTCACACACAATCAGCTGTTGAAAACAGCTTCATACATAGCAAGTGATTTTGAAATGTCAAGAACGATAAGAAGGAACCTTATCTTGTCCTTATACTTTGGCCTGTTCTGGTGTAGGCTACTGTTTGCCTTGCCTTGAGTTGTTCTTCCTGTTCCTTCCAACATCTCTTTTGCCGCTTTGAGACACTCAGACTGACAACTTGCCATATTTAGGGCCTGACATTTAGGGCATTAGCGTGACTGTGGAGGCTGAGCAATAACTATGTCGTGTGTGATGCTTCCTGTTATGTCAGACAGACCATGTAACCCTGATTTGTAGCTCATTCAAATATTTTACATGGAGCAGTTTGGCACTGGGTCATTTATACCAATATTGTAATACATGGAAATTCAGAGCCAGAAATAGTATACTGTATGGGTTGGTATGTGTATATATCTCAACTTGTGACTCCATGAGACAATAGCAATATAGATAATTATGATGATGATTGAAAATATTAACAAATCACATTGTTATTTTGGCACCATAGTTTTCAATAAAATAGGCCTACATGTAAATTACAAAAAACAAATGACCCCTAATTACAACAGTCATGAACATGATTGATTTGTCATTAATACTTATAATACATGTCATATAATGTTTATAACAGGCTTTTGTCAACCTTCAAATAAAGTGTTCAACAATTCTTCTACAATCAGGAAATAAATGTCTATGCTTCCAAATATATTTGGGAAATTATAAAAATTACACAGAGGGTATAGATTTTTATTAGCAAATGATTTAAATCACAAGAGACTCCAACAACAACAACAACAACAACAACAACAACAACAACAACAACAAAAGAAAACATGTCCTGGAAGCATGAATAGTGAGTAGCATTATAAACCGACATTCTTAATATAGAGGTTGTTTTGCGCCCGTCTTCAACAGAGAGAGAGACTGTTGTGTAGTCAGATGGTGGTGGCAATTTCCTTGGCAAGTCATTTTCAGACTCTGCTCACCTTCATTTGAACCATTGTTGGAATAAAAAAGAGGGTGGTGAAGAGCATGTCAGTTATGCATTTAGCTGTGCTCATTAGGAATAGCTGTTTTCCACCCCCTGTTTTTAGCAGCTTGCAGAGACAGGATGTGAGGTGAAAAAAAGAGCTTGCTCTTTTGAGCATTTAAACCTTCTTCTCACCTCTGATTCAAAGTGCCAAGGGCTGCAGGAAAAGGGGGGGGAAAGACGAGAGGCTGTGAGATGTTGAGTTTTGATCTAAGCTGACTTAATTGGGTCAGGATCTAGCCTGTTGAGGCTACGGATTTTCCTCTTTCCCGCCCTCACATTGTCTTTAACCTCCCCCCCCCCCCTTCTGTCTCTACCCTTAGGTTACACTTTGACCTGTAGTGATGCACGGCTAGCAGGTTAGACCGGCACCTTGCCTGCAGACCTGCTTAGCTTACTCACTGTCTCAACTGAGCAATAATATTGAGCGTTCATCTCAAATTATGTGAGGCCAAATGCATACAGACTTGGCATTTGCCCTGCAGGTCTGGGCTTACTCACCCTATCGCAGCCAAGTAACGACATAATCAGCCGGTGAGTGCCTAGTGCGCGGCACACGATCTGCCTTATTTGCACTGCATGTACTGTAGGCCTATATGTACTGTATATGTGTGAGCCACACTGAGGCCTGGAGCGGAACAGTTCTAGCCTCACAGGCACTAGTCTCGCATTGAGCCCAGTGGACACCATGAGCACAGGTGACTGGTGAGGACTCCCAATGGGGTCATTCATAGCAATGCACACAGATTACACAAAAACATGATGACAGGCGAGGTGTTGTCCAACGTGACTGATGTCGGTGCAAGAAAGGAAATGGCTCCAAATCCCCCAACGTGAGCCGATAAGTCCTAAGTCAAAAAAAAAAAGCGCATACCTCCCCGCCTTGCTGTCGCACTCTCCCTTTTTTCCAGCCTTTCCGACTTCACTCTCGTCCTTTTCTTCCTCACAGCAGGGTACGGCCAGGCAGCAGTGGGAGAGGCAGCAAGGGGCTGAGACGGAGGGGAACTTAAATCAATTTCATCTGCTGGTGTGGCTTTAGCCCTTTTTTATTACTTTCTCCCACTTTCCCTGCCTTTTTCCCGGCTCCTTTGTGGAGCCGAGTCACTAAGGGAGCCATATGGCGACTGGGATTCAGGAGCCGGCGAGATGTGGGGGGGCTCCGGCGTGGGACAAAGGCCCCTGCTTAGTCAATGACGGTCATGAATGCATGGGGACACGAAGGGATGAAAGAGACCTGTGGCCATGTCATGGAAGGCTCCAAGGGGGAGGGGACGCTCCAGATGACATCACAAAACGAGGGACAATGGAGAGAGCAGGTCCCTCTCTGGGGTCCACTCCACCTCCTGCTAAGGAGCAAGGGCCAATTATCAATACTGACAGCTCAGAGGCAGGGCTGGTGGTTTGTGTGTGTTTGTGTGTCTGTGTGGGTGTGTTGATGTGTGTGGCTCACAAACACACCCACCCACCCATATACAGACCCACACAAACACAAAGATGAACAGACACACACACACACACACACAAAGATGTTTTCTACTTCACCACTTGGTGATTTTTCATTTGCTCTCAATGTAAAAGAAATGACTGATAAAATCAGCAGAATAACGTGACATGCATATCAGACTGCACTGCCAAAAGAACTCCCGTGGTTTCAGTGTGTTGCATAAGGTTTTCGTTTGCCTTGTACACCCAAAGATCAGAGTGATAACGATAAACAGGCAGCTTCAAATTGTAGCAACTGCAGTAATGATACATTTTCTATGTGTGTGTGAATGAGCGAGAGAGAGAGAGAGAGAGAGAGAGACAGACAGAGAGAGAATGCATTCAGACTGTGGTCAACAGACTTCTTCTACCTCATAGCTTCATATTTGGCTAAGGGATTCTCTCTCTATCTCTCACTGGCACCCATTTCAGCTTCATTACCCCCCTTCTGCATCCATTTGGCAGAGTGAGCAATAAAAAGCAACACGTTCTCCTAGGAGCAGCCCAAAGAAACCACACAGCACAGACATGCTGCAGCATCAGACCTTGGGCTTGCCACTGCTCTTTTCTCTCTCATTCACGGCCCAGTCACCCCTCTTTCTTTCCCCTCCTTGCAAACACACATCTGTTTTCACGGCCTCTGCATACGAGGCGAGCGTTGGCACCCTCCTCTCTTTATCCTGGCCAAGACAGCCCGCCCAGTGCTCTGTCTTTTTGTTGCCTTTGTGTGTGTTGATTATCTTAAATTATTCCATCTACAACAGGCAAACAAAGGCCCTTATGAGGATATAGAGAGAGGAACAGTTGGTCGCTCTCGTGCTCCCATTCAGTTCCCCTGCATGTCCACACATCATTACCCCCGGAAAACTTGTTGTTTCGGAGGGGGAAAAAAGACTTGGGATTGATGGCTACAATCAAACCACTGGTGTCATAAGCCAACTCATAAAATCCCCAGAATGTATATGTGTATGTGTATGATTTTTTCTGGAAAGCGCATGACTTTTTTATGTGGAGGAATGTCTATCTTTGTTTCTACTTTAAAGAGTCTACAATGACTACAAGAGACTACAGTGAAAGTCCATAATCCACAGAATCAGAGCAGAAAACCACATTTTTATCACTCAGTGCACTGAATAATACAGTATATGCTGTGAATGTGTCAGACACATATTGACTCTAGGCCATGTGTTATGCCATTACTATATCAATGGTCATGGATTTAGAAGGTTTATTTATTTATTTTTTTCATCTATTCAACCTCCTTCTATTAGACAAAATCTTTGTCAATGTTTCGAAAATGAATCCATCTCCTTTCCAGTATGCTGTGCAGTTGGAGACTAATCTCTGTTTTTCCTCTGAGAAATGGAACCTCATGCAGTACATGGTTCTAATGGAACATAGATGGTTTTAAAATGGCAGCCGAATTTCTATTCAGGCAGTGGGGGTTGGTTGTAGTCTCTCATGAAAAGGGGTAAAGCCACAGTACTTAATCATCTTTCCAAAATGCCGGTAAACCCTTTGAGATGGGTATTTGGCAAGAATACTGGCCACAGAAGATAAAGCCACTATGGGGGAACTGAAACTCTTTGATGGCATCTGTGAAGATATTATATTTCACCTAATATAGATATTTTAGAATAAATTTACCTCAGCCACTCATTTTCAGACATGTATAAATAACTTGCTTGCTTATTGGTTTAACATTCATGGTTTAATGCTCTCTCTTAAGTCCCGAAAGAAAGCAAGCATGACTCCTTACCTTCCTTCTTCCCTGTTTCTTCCTACACTTGACAAATCACCCACCATCTGGAGGCTTTAATGATGATAAACTCTCTCCTTGCGTTTTTTAAATACAAAGCAGGAAGCTGAAGGAAAGGAGAGACACTTAAAAATAGAACCGCTACACTCTCCCAACACTGCTGAACTCTTCTCTCTCTCTCCTCTTGTTGTATCCTACAGTGCTGTATCCTTAAAATAAAGAAAAAAGAGAACATTTTCTTCTATTTCTGTGGTGAAATGTCAAGTGTTTTATGGCTTAGAGAGCCTCATGCAGTATAGCAATATAGTTCATACAGTATGTTCAAGTAAAGAAATGCCACAACAAGTTAATTTGAAGATGTTGATAGCCAGGAACATTTCACTTTGGTTTTATTGACTTACGTCATGGTTTTATTCAGTTACATATACTTACAGCTATGAATCTTCATAGAGATTAGTTCTAGATAATGGTTTCCTTCCCAAGCCACCAGGCTGGTTTACCTGTTTACTTCATCCTGTTGTTGGTTGTTAATAGATGTCAGAATAATGACCATCACAAGACAAGGAAAGTTGTCTGTCACTATTATTTCAGTCTCCAAGGAAACACAACTTAAAACCCTACCAACAAATGGGCACTTATTGTAGTTTTTTCGCTCATGCTAAATATCTGCACTTCTATCTCCCCATAAGTCTGACAGAGGACCGGCCAGTCCATCTCTCTCTCTCTCTCTCTCTCTCTCTCTCTCTCTCTCTCTCTCTCTCTCTCTCGCCTTGAACCACAGCTCCTCTGGCATCATGGAGTGAGAGGTGCCATGAGATGTGACATTTCCTCCCAGCTGCCACTGTGCTGCTTTGAGATTAGTGTCTGTCCAAACCTAGACTTCTCTCCTGCACATGCATAGCAGTAGGTGAATGGTTGGGGGGCACCGTTGGATTGTAATGGTGATAAATGATTTCAGGGACTTCCTCAGTCCAAGATAAATGATTTCAGGTGTGAAATTTGAAAGCTTCTCCAGGAAATGCAATCTGATTTTTCTTATTATGTAGAAGATGAGCCATTGTTCCCCAAATCGGCTCCTTGTGTGGAATAAATATTTGAATGAAATTACTTTCTCTGTTTCCCATTGTTAAACATATAGCATGTGTGTGCACACTACTTTGAGAAAATATGTGCTCTTTTTTTTGCTCTTTCAGCTACCTCAGAACACACAGACATGGAAATTCTCAACCTTTCTAAAAATAGATGAAATGAGAGTCATTACAGGAAAGACTGTGTGTGTGTGCGTGAGTTTTCTGACTCTGTACCGAGTTATGGCAAACTAACAAAATCTTAGCACCGCACCCGTTGTAACTGCCGTCGTTAATGCAGCAGAGGGAATATCCTTCGGGAAACTAGTACAGAATGTGCCTAGTCACAGCGTGTGTGTGTGTGTGTGTGTGTGTGTGTGTGTGTTTTATTCCGATGTATTTATTTTTGCATGAGGGGTATGGGGGTATTGAGAGCAGTTTCATATTATCAACTTTAAGAAAGCTTTGGTGGTCATCGTGGGGAGCTTCTGGGATGGCTTCATGTCAGGAAGTCTCATGACCTTTGGGTGTCAACTCCTCCACAGGGAAAAAGCCCACAGTTATGATCGTGTCTGGGATGTGCACATTCTTGCAAAGCCCAGGAAATACCTCTCTAGGCCCAGATTGTCTCACCATCTCACCACCATCAAGTCAGAGTTACGAGAACATTGAGGTTGGATATTAGGTCTACTTCTTGTTAAATTTGTTTACTAAGTCAATTGGTCTAAGTAATTTGGGAACTACTGAAATAATATAAACTATGAATCACAGAGCACAGGTATTTTTTATTCCTCTTTTTTATTTCTGAATTTATATTCATTTTCAAAAAAAGTGACCGCGCTCTTAGGGTGGAGCTTGCATGTTTTGTATCCAAAGCCCAAACACATATACAGACTCTGTCAGGGCAATTTCTTTGGATAACTAAGGTATAGCATACAAATAAAGAACATCTTACATGCATCTCATCATGGGCTGTCCTTTTGGCTTAGTCAATCAGGTGTAAAGGATCAAAGCAACTGAATGCTCTCTGAGACCAGTTAAGTCCAGCAACCCCTGAATCCCTTTATAAGTTAATCATGTGGCATAACAGACACCAGACATCTGTCTCTGAACATCTGTCTGTTTGCTGCCGTATACTGTTGCAATAGAGTCTTATGTCTCTAGCCTGATGTATCAGCCGCTTATTTCATTCCATTCCATAGAGCGTCTGACCACGAATGATTGAGATTCGTTTGCT
>JASCQY010000080.1:9357384-9374663 GCA_030264315.1 Sardinella tawilis | reverse complement strand
AGAGGGACAGTGTGTGTGTGTGTGTGTGTGTGTGTGTTTGTGGTGGGGGAGGGAGGGTGGGGACAGTGTGTCTATGTGTTTGTGTGGTGGGGGGGGTTTCAGGGTGAAGATGAAGCTATCTGCAATGGAGTTTAGTGCTCATGAAAAAAAAGTTGGACATCTTGCAGAGCCTGGCACATGCTGGCAACACGCCCACTTGACACCAGGTGTCATTTTGGGATAGGACCAGCTCTGATGAACGTGCTTTAACATGGAAAGAAAAGAGAGACAAGTTTTCAGGAGAGAGAGAAAAGTTGTGTCTGTGTGTCCTGTAGCAAGGACATGAAATCGTTGGCTGTGTGAAGAAGGGTGAAGCCATGTTTGGAAAGCATCTGTGAGTGGGAGGGCTGATGCGTGCTCACAGATTCGTGCAAGCGAAGGCAAACACACATAATCGCGTAAAGCCACATGCACACAAAACCCACGTAAAACACATGTGCACAAACACAGAGAAACATAGCAACAGCATCATACTGTATTGTCATGAGACTAGAAAAGCAAAAGGCATGCACACCACACACACAGTTATCTATTTGTTTATGTATTTGTCTATTTAATTCAGAAACCCACACAAAACTGCCTTGCATGCATGCTTTTTTTTTTGGGGGGGGGGAAGCAGCAGAGGAGGTTTGAGAAAGACATGTGGGCCAATGACAGCCTCCCCCCAACACACACACACACTGTACACACACACACACACACACACACACACACACACACAGAGAAATACACACGTAATATCTCCCACCCCATATCGACCAGGTCAAGAGATGAAAACGGGCTACGAAAAGCATACAAAACAGCCTGAACTTTGCCTGACCCAGCGGCGGCCGCGCAAGGGAAATGATCCAGGTCGATCAATCGTCGGGAGGCTGGCCTTTAGCGTAGCCAGCTGATGAGCCCCACACGCCTCTGGGGTAAGAACATAAAGGTGCTCCCATTCATTAAGTCACATTAGCTCAGCCATGCCCAGGGAATGGACGCCTCTAAGTGAAAATGCCAGATAGACCAAATGCTTTTTCTCCTCCCTACGAGTCTGTAATGGTGCACCAAAAAATGGTCTGTTCAATAGCTACCTGAGTGAAACTGCTATAGATTGGTGTTGGTGCTCAGCTGAAGTGAGAGAAAGTGATGTTTCTTAACCATTAACTTTTACCGCTCTCCACTGCCAGTGAATCCAGGAGTAATTCAGTGGGGAAGGGGTCTGGCCCTTGGTCCAATTTGCTTAATGTTATTCATGTTCTGATGGCTATCGCTGAGCTGCTGGGCTGTCTCAGCTGAGATATTGAGTTGCCTGATGTGTGGCTCTATGTCCTCTAAGCCCTGTGCAGGAAATATGTCAGACTGTTCTAGAAGCTTGAGAGTCCTGCCTGTGGTTCATCATGTACTGTACCTGCTCGCAAGATTACATTAGCATCACTGCGATGCAGGGGAGAGCTGTGATGGCCCAGATAATTCATCTTCAGAAGACAATACTTGGATGGGCTCATTCCAGCCTCATCCATGAGAATGAGCCTGCTGTGAATGATGAGCTGTCCACTGGGAGAGAAAGCAGCATTGAGGCTTTCAGCATCAAATGACTTAAATGACTATGAGATAAAAAAACAAAACAAATATGAATTCACACTTGAGCAATAACATCCAGAGTATGTTTGAATGATACTAAGGATAAAATATTGTGACATTCGTAGTCACAGTGACAGTCAAGAAATTACCAGTGGAGAGAGACGAGGTTGGATTGGGAAATGACTGACCCATTCATGGCACCGGCATTGTTAATTCTTAATTATTTTGGTACACCTTATCCACCTATGTTACATTACTGTATGTCTAGAGGATGTATTGCAACACAGTGGCACAGGACATGACACTGCTCTGTCATATTTTATCAACAGCTTGAAAGGACATGACACTTGACACACTACATGTGTGATGCAGTTATTATTTGGCTTTCTTAAAACTGATCCCAGCAGCTGCTAGCAAGGGACACGATTGCAGACAAGACCAAGCTAATGCTCCACTACCGCAGGTAAACAACATCAAGTGTCAATGCTGCTGGGTGCGCCTGGGTGCAGTCCAAGGAGAGAGAGAGCACAACCTTTAGGTGCGCCATGAAGCAGGCATCCAGTGGAAAAGCTGTCAGAGCGTCAGCCTTTCCCCAGCTGGCCTCGTTCAGCCACCAGTCGGTCTGCTGCGCAGCATGCCTTTGAAGGATTTACTCTCCTCTCTGATCCTCTGTGGTAGCGAAAGAGCTGTCATATTGAGGTATCGATTCAACAAAAACAGGATTTCATTTGGTTTGTCAGAGTGTCAAGGGAATTAGGGTGCCTTTGTTCATGCACAATACTTTTCAGTAACTCCAACTTAATTACAGAGCTAATAGACAATGTGTGGTGGCAATACTCACTGTTAAATCATCACATTTTTCTTTCTCGGGACCTCGAGAGACTACCTGTAAGAGATACAAGCCAGCAAGGGTAAGTGTTGAGTAGGTGGTCTGTGTCAAAATATCACAGCCACTCACACACACATTTCAATTCTTTGTTTGAACCTGCCAAACATATTTCTCACAGACAGGACTCAAATATTTTCACCAGTGAAACACAGCTTTGACACTCATGGGTACAAAAAGCATCGCCTGCACTACACAGCAAGGCTGCCGATTAAAATTTTCCTTTAGGTAGGTATTACTTAGGTCTTAACCCACTAAGAGTTGATTTGTGGACATGTCCTTGGTTGCCAAATATGAACACTACCAACTTAAAGGCAAATATAAACTCACTAATCTTTTCAAGAAACACACACACACACACACACACACACACAAGGGACAAAGAGAGCAACATGTATAGGTGACCCTAATGCTTCCTAAGACCTCCCTTTAGTGTGCTGGCCATTGTGGAGCTTCATGCTGCTCTCTCTTTACAGCCTAATGATATTGGAAAAGAGGGGGATTGTGAGCTCTAAGCCACTCATCTCATACAGGCTATGCTGATGCAGAGACAGAAAAAGCCCCCAGGTCAAAATCCTTACCCTGAAACGGAGGAAGGAGAGCGAAAAGAGGAAGGTGCAATTTTCCTCACCAGACAGGGTGATATTGATTTTCAAGAGATATTTCCTACATCACAAAACTGTGTTACTTATAATAGGATTCTTCAGAGCTTCACTTCAATTGAATACCTTCGGGGATTTTACTTTGTGTTGTCTCCCTATTAGACAGAGGAGTTGGTGGAAGCATGGACCAGACCGTAAGAAAGAAAGAGGGGGTGGGGGGGGGGTGCGTTGATGGAGCAGAGGGCTGGCAGAAATGCATCAAACAGGTATGATTTCACACTTATCAGCCAAATTAGCACAACACAGCCAGTGGAGAAATTCCACTGGCATGCATGTAATAACTTATTTTATTAACTGTCATTAGGCTAATGAGAGTGATGGCTGTAAATGTCACATTAGAGATTTCAAAGACAGAAACAAGGAGAACAAGGTAGAGGAGGTTAATTAAGTGCTCGTTAGACTGGAGGAGCTATGTCCTTTGTGTTGCCATCACTAGGGAGAGGTTCATGGCAGAGGACCCATAAAGTAAGATAACAACAGAATCAGATTTCTGCATTTGGAGAAAAAAGTACTTCTGACACAACTGGGTGAAAAGCCACAAACTGAGGCCCAAAATCTCAGGAGTGTTGGCCTATCGAGGATGATGGATCGGTAAGAAGTATAAGCCATACAATTAGTTGCGCCAAGAGAAAGTGGTGCTATCGTCAGCTTCTGAACTTTTCAAATTTATTCTCACGAGCCAGTAAGCCACAAGAAATATTCTGCAGTGGGTCTTAAAAAAACCCTGACTTCGTGTGTGTGTATATGCGTGTCTGTGTGTGTGTGTGTGTGTGTGTGTGTGTGTGTGTGTGTGTGTGTTTTGGGTGGTTGGCATACAGCATGACTGTGTTAAAAACATGTTTTGGAGTGAACATTTCCAAACTGTTTAAGGAAGGTCCAAGTATGAGTGAAAATATATGATTTTTCAAGTAAATATAAAAAATGTCACATTTATATGCAACTCCACACCTGACATTAAACACAGCTGAATCTCTTTAAAATTCTGACGCCAACTCACTAAAGAGGAAATTCACTTTCCCAACCATTAAGCATATACACATTATCAAATAATGAGGTCAGTGAACCCAAATGATGTGAAAAAGGTGTCAGATGCACACATGCGTGCGCACACAGACTGTCTGTCTCGCTCACAGACACATGCACACACGCACACATGCGCACACACACACACACACACACACACTTCCATACCACAAACCTTTGGTGTGCACTCTGTGCTCCCCTTGTTTACCTTGCCTTCGCACTGAGACGTTGGCGCTGATGTGTTTATTCAGACAAACTGATTTCCCCAGATGCGGGATTGCTGGCTTTAAGTTAATTGAATATCCTGTTAATCCACTCTCCCTCTCTCTTTCTGTCCTCTGCAGTGAGCACGCGCGTCCCCCGACACCTGTGCGGGTGCTCAGTGGAAAAGTTTCTGCCAGTTGAGCGGGTGAGGGATGGAAGGAAAGATATACTGTGTGTACAAAGGGACACACTGTAGGAATTCAATTCCTACAATTGTACTGTGTGGAGAACCTTTATTGAATTAAGGAAACAGCTCTATCTTTAGAATACCTTTTTAAATGATCTTAACAGAGCATAGGTTTTTGTGGAAAAGACGCCAATCTAAAGGTTTTGCTTGATGTTTATCTAATTTATCTGGCCGCCACAGAATTTCAATGGGAACATTAAAGCTAAAGTGCTTCATTATGCTACATATAAAGTTATTAAATATCTTCAAAATATATTAGATCTTAATCAAGTATAAATCCACTTAGCATGCTTCAGGTAAGTTCTAGGCAGCTGCCATTTGAATGAAGAGAGCTGTCACTCATGATACCCTTTTGTTTGGCATTACTTTTTACTTGGCTTATTCTCAAACTTACACAAAGTATGTCTGTGTGTATGTGTGTGTGTGCGTGTGTAAATGTGTGTACGTGTGTGTGTGTGTGTGTGTGTGTGTGTGTGTGTGTGGGTGTGTATTTAGCGCTGCCACCCCATATGCTGGCACATATCTCAGCTGCTGACTCAATGTCTGGACTGACAACGACACCTACAGTCAAGTCAGAACATTGACTAAACATGAATTCATGCTCCACTCACTTCTCCTCAACCTCCCTCTTCCCTGTGCCTAATCCCGCTGCCACCTTCTATCTTCTCCCTCAGTCACCTTCTCCTCTCTCGCACTTCCCTCGCCTTCCGCCCGTGGATCTCCCTCTCCTCCTGCTCTGCCTCCCATCTTAATTCATAATTGAAATTACGGTGCATAACTCAGTGGGCGTGCCAAACGGAGGGAAAAAGTCAAATCTGCTCTGGTGTTTTCCTAGGATATTTGGAGTTAATTATTAAAAGGGCAACTCATTCCAACTCTCCCAGCCCCACTACCTCATCTTCTCCGCCCCGCCCCGCTCTTCTCCTTCTCTCCTTCTGCCTCTCTCCCTCCGTCCCTCACCAGCAAAGCAAAGTACGTCACTCCCTACCCCTGGCACAGCCCTTGCTGTGGGCACTGACACCCCAAAAGCACCCGGCTTGCTCGGAGCCCACTCAGCACGGTGCACGCCAATGAAAAATACATCAGTCGCTAGGGGGGAGGCAACTGTGTAAAATATTAAGGCCATTGACAGTTCTTATATGTCATGTCCCTGTTGGAAGGGGGCAGGGGAGGAGAGGCAAGGCTTTGGTTTTTTAGGGAAACGCGTCGGCATGAATAATGCAAAGCCATCTGTCAGAAGTCGACTGCAGCAACATGAGCAAAAACGCCTCGGAAAAGGCGAGTAAACACAGAAAACACCGAGACATGCGACGGGGGCCCCCGTGTTGCACTTGTCGGGAGTTTTCCGGAAGGATCAGGCTCCTACAGATAAATCCTGGGACAAGAAGAAGATTCCATCACGCACAAGTGGAGCTGTTACGGAGCCCGGAAATGAAGTGGTGCGCAGGAAGGAGTGGGAGTGTGCAAGAGGGGCTGAAACTCCAAAATGGCAGGCTCAAACCGACGAGTGCACTTTAGGCCAGAGCTCTTCATTTTTGTCAACGACGCCAACGTGCAGCTGCACACTCATTCCCCAACGGCGCAAAGCGGCACTTAACAACAAACCCATCAGAGAGCCGGCTGTAGCGCAACTTAGCATAGCACTAAGAGGACACTTTATCTCCTCTCTCTTATTTATTTTATTCGCCTATTTGGTTGAGGCCCCCGCTCACATTAAGTTCACAAGCAGTTCAGACGGATTTCCTGAGGCTGCATTCACAAAGCAGTCTAGAATTGGTGGTTCCAAGGTTGCCGTCTCAGGGAGATTCTTTGGGAGTTTGAGAACTTGTGATTGATTAAGTAATTTTCAGAACCTTTAGCGCTACCTCCTAGGTCTGGAAGATCTAAGAAGCAGGCTAGTTTAGTAGACTCCTAACTTACTTAAGACCAAGTAAAACCACAGGGAAATGGCGTTTGTTTGGTTCCATAATTGAATTAAATTTAATCCAAATCCACATAGGAAAGTCTCAGGCTATTGCAATGTACATGTAGGCAGGTATTTTGAACAACTATGTCCAGTCAAACAAATGATTAATTTCTGATTGGATGAGACACATCATGTTGACCAATGTGGAAGTCCCATTCATTCATTCTTTTATTTCATTCATTTTTAGCCTTCGTCTAAATGTCTATTGCTTTGTGCCAGTCCACACCTGAGGGTATACCCCACTCTCACACATGTTATATTGCTTAAAGGAGTTATCCGGAGTGAATCAAACCGAAGCCCTGTTGTCTGAAGCTGGCAAGTGCTGTCGATAGGTATCAGCAGTAGGTACAATATAAACCGAATTTGCGAACTGGCCGCTAATGCTAACAGATTAGGGCATATGAAAAACAGATAAGAGCATGAAAATCTGTCATTTTCATACCTATCGATAGCACTTAGCAACGTGAAACAACAGGGCTACGTGTTGATTGACTCCGGATAATTGCTGTAAAATATGTAATAGCCAGGTGTTTTATAAATTTCGTGCATTTCAGCTTTTTGCCTGTGGTCACACTCTTGTTATTTTTTATCCATTTATTTATAGAAATATTGGCATTATGCCAAAGTGGAGAATGAAAACTCCAGTGTTTGTGTGTAAAGAGTAGAAATTGAGTTTTGGACTTGACATGTAACTTCCTCACCTTTGTTGGAAATGTTTTCAGGTTGAAATTGGTGTTTGTCTGGCATGTTTTTGACAACCTTCAGCTGTATTTGTGTTCTAAAGATAGAGCTGTTTCCTTAATTCAATAAAGGTTCTCCACACAGTACAATTGTAGGAATTGAATTCCTACAGTGTGTCCCTTTGTACACACAGTATATCTTTCCTTCCATCCCTCACCCGCTCAACTCTGTGTTAAAAATACAGAGGAGGAAACTTTAGATGTATATTTTCAAATACTCTGCTATGCGTGTACACAAAATTAATGGTGGCTCAGAGCTGCTAATTCCAGCAGTGGGGTGAGATCAAGAACTCCACAAAGAATGGTGAAGCAGGCATTTAAAGTACATCACAAGATAAAACCTCCCTCAACCACTTTACTCACAAAGAATAAAAAGACTATTCTTTGTGTTACTTGTGTTGCTGCTATTGCTATGGCAACAGAAGAAACAAACAGAACATTCAGGTGAGGTGAAATCAAAGCCATGAACAGAGAGAAAACATTGTTTCTAGAGTGTTCTCAGGACTAATAGGACGTTGAATTATAGGCTAACAATTTAGATTCTGAAAAATTCACTTAAAACTTAATACAATCTGATAGGTAGGCAAAGACTTGTTATAGGCCTACATACAAAATAAGCCTGCATTTATTTTTTTACCTTTTTATCAATCAGGGGTGCCGCTACAAATTTCAGGCCCGAAAACACTTTTGGGTCCCCCAAACAATGATTACAGTAGCCTATACATTTTCTCTGGGGCCCCCTGTCAGATCTTCCATAGCAAGTTTTGTAGAGAAATTTGCTATGGAAAACTTGCTATGGAAGATCGTTGAGGGCCAGTAACCACTCGGTGAGTTGCACATCTTTTAAAACGAACGTTTAGGATTGTTTTAGGACAGGATTAGCCTGGCACATAGCGAGCAATGCTGAAACCCTACACATTCTAAAGCAGCCAAATAGCCGCGACAGGATTTCGGTGTCAACCACTCTTTTGCATCCTGGGCAATAGAGAAAACAGGGCTTAATGTGTAAAATACAGAACTATACCTTTAAGCTGGTAAATGAACCTAAAAACAGCATAAAATGTGCCTGGTGTGCAGGTTTCAACAACTCAAATTAAAGACTTTTTAAAACCTTTTTTATGGTGATTCATGACAATGGCTGAAATTTTAGACCAACATGACTAGCTTTCCAGCAAAAGAGTTTGTAGGATTTGAAACGACATTTACTTCGTTTACTGTGCCCTTACGATATACTTTTTAAATCATTAATATACTGTATATATATAAATATATAAAAAAAACCATAGCTACTGTACATTTAGATGAACAAGCCTGCTTTTATTGATCTGTGATTCGGTGAAGTGACAGCTTTATGGCAACACTATCTGTGAAATTAAAAGTCAACAAATATGAAAGAAACAAATGTACAACTAATTAGATAACTGAATAATGCTTATGTGTCAAGGTGTATGGAATGTGGATTTAATGGTCAACTCTTGTGCACTGCTCAATGACCTGTGGTCACCATTACATTACCACACCAGGCTCACATGCAAGAGATGGGAAATAGTGGTGCTTTATTGGTCTCTGTATTGGTAAAACTAGGGTTAACTGGCACATCACAACACTGTTTTCACCATGATCACGGCATGCTCACTGAACTGATGTACGCCTTCCTATCAGAGCCCATGCTATCCTCTGGGTAAATTGAATAAGTTTTGAGTGAGCATGCTGTTCATGTGAACACTTGCGATTTGATGTGATTGAACTGTGAAATAACATAATGTGCCAATAATCAGTTCAAATGACTGATTAACACACCTCAGCTGCACGGTTAAAAGCATCCCCTCTCCCAGTGCGTACATTCTCAGATGACAAACACCAAGCAGCAGCACTGACATCACTTAGTCAACAGAAAGGCTTGAGACTGTGTAAAATCTCTCTCTCCTTCTCTCATACACACACACACACACACACACACACACACAGACAAACACATAGAAAAACATATTCCCGATGACAGAATACCAAATGAGCCAGATTGATGGTAATGGCATCTGCTGAAGCGTCCACATTGCCTCTGCAGTCAGCTGGTGAGGGGCCAGGCCTCTGCACTGCTGTGTACATGGCTCTTGTATTACACAGCATGAACACCAAGGCCTGGTCTCTCTCTCTCTCTCTCTCTCTCTCTGTGCATCAACAGAGGCAAAAGAGGAAGCTTTAAGCTGAGGGCACTTTCATATTTCAACAGTTATGAGCCGAATCCATCTAATCTGCCACGTCCCACAAGGGAGCCGCTGTCCTCTGTTTTCTCACTGGCTGCGGGAATTATCGCATCGCATGAGCATACAGAGGCACCCCTGCCAAGCGCTCAGAGTCATTTTCTATGTTGCTGGCCATTGTTGATGAAGCTGCAGCCACCACATCTTTGTTCATTCATAAGTGCCTGTTTAATGGTGGTACTTAACCTTCCCCCTTGTCTTGTGTGGCTAAGAACATCTATGTCTCGTTATTTTCTGTTGTTTTCTCATGTCAGCATTTCAGTTGTGTTCACAAGCGTCTGAGGACTGACAGAGAAGCCGAAACGGATCATCATCTACACTGCCAGGCAGCTGCATGCTTATTGTGTGGATAAGTCTCTATGATATTGCATGCCTCTCTGGAGTGGCCGTGTGTAGTCTGTGCATATCTGGTGTGGACAAAGCAGGAGAGGCAATGTCAGTGCAGAGTTTTTATTTATTTTATTTTTTTCAGCATGGTCCAGTGCTATAGCGCAACAGCATGTAACACATCTCCATGTCTATTAAATGTATCCCTGGTGGTCTGCATGTTCATAACTACAGAGCACTCAGCTGCTTCAAAGTAACCAGGGTCCTTTGATTCTGCCAGCCTCAACCAGCTTTTGTTCTAAATATCAAACTTGCCATGCTTCTGGAAGTGATTTGGATTACTGTTTTTTCACAGTAAAAAACAACAAAAAACAATTATAGCAAGCTAGAAATACAAACGGTTTTTTAAAAGGGTAAAGTAAATGCTAGGTCTGTTGAGGTCTATTTATGATGGCTGATATTATATGAGGAACATTTTTTAATTAGGTGTAAAAGCAACAAAACAAAGCTTACCTATGTAAAAAATAGCTAAATACACCTTACACTTTTTAATACATTTGCTAACACCCTAACAAGCAAATATTTTTTTGCAAATTCTTAACAAAGTAATACACAATTAGACAAATAGTTTTCTTCCAAACAACACAGTGTTAATTAAACACTGAGTCTATATTTGAAGTTCCAATATTTCATATGTGAATCCCACACTGATGGTGTGCTCAGACTACAAAGCAAACACATGCCAGGGCTCAAGGAAGGCAATGGAGTCAACTGCTGGAGGTCTGGAAGCCCAAACTCCGACAACTCTATATATGGCTCCAGCTTCCAACGCAGACTTCATATTTAATTTAAGAGGCCTGATATGGGCCAGACTGGCTGCAGGGTGTGAGGGAGCCTGTCGGTGGTCCAACCATCTGGCCAGAATTGAAGCTTCAGCTGTTGTCAGAGGCTCACAGTCAATTTGGAGGGTGCGAAAAAGCAGTGCCTGTGCCAGTCACCGTCCTCGCATTAGCCCGTGAGAATGTCCGTCTGCGTCGACGAGGAGGAGGGTCAGCAGCGCGACAGTGGACTGAGTCACAGGAAACACGGCCACCACTTGACTTTCCGGGCCACTGGTGCAAGAGAGACCACTGGAGGCCATCAGCGACCAATTAGCAGTCCGAGTTCAGCCGTGAAATCCACCCCATCTCATTTAAGAAGGGGAGCAGGGTTAAATGGATGCTGGTTGACTCCTGAGCATCCGTTTGTGGAGAACAGCAGGAAGGGAGAGAGTAAAGTCTGTATTTAGTGTTTCGGAGTGCTAGTGTTGTCCATGTTTCACAAGTTCAAGTGACTTACAGATCATTGGAGCTCTGCTCGTTAGTAGCGTTTCTGCGTTGCTTTTCTGTCAACAAAGTAACACTGAAGACGTAAGTAAGTTATGGTTTTACTCTAGAGGTGAGTTTCTACAAAGAGTCTTTGTCAAACTTCTGCCAGTATTAGCCACAGAGGAATTTCACTCTCTTACCACAGATGCAATGCACGTTGGCAGAGCCTGGTTAAGAAAACATTTGGTATTTACCACATGAACATTTTCCCAAGTAACATAACTTGTTGTTTTCAATGCTTCATAGACAAAAGCAGTTTTGGATCATTGCTTGAGCAAAAGCTGTGCCAAATCATGGTGGTTCAACAATGATTAAGCTTATTTTTGTTCACCCCTGAACAGGTGAGCTGGTCAACACTGAATGATGCATATTTTTCTCTTTACTTGTAGGTTTTTAGGTCAACACAGATAAACATTAAGCACAAAACAAAACAAACTCAAAACAAAAACAAAGGGATCATGTCCATGAATAACTATGTTCATGGGCATCATTGCTTGATTTTTTTTTTTTTTTGTCTTTTTTTGTGTTATTTTACAGATTGCAACATGTATTGTTGCTTGAGAGTCATCTGCTGAAAACTGTCTAACCATACACCAATAAAAAACACTAGTCTCCACCATCACAATGAATGAACTCACCAGAAAAACACACATAGCAACATACCATCATGCGTTCATAACAAGTCCGTGTAAGCTATTGGCTACTAGCCAATGGCTAGGCTGTGGTGAGGATGCTGACTTTCCTAGTGAGAGACATGCTGCACTCTCAAGAGGAGAGGTGTTAGGGGGTGCTTAGAGGCCACTGTTGGAGCAATGGCGTGGATCCACAGGTGAGAGGGCATGGTGGAGGAGGATGCCTGATGGTGCTCACTGTCAGCTGCATCACAAGGCCGAGTCTGTTGTCAGTGTCAGATACGGGCTAAAGGTGTCATTTTGATAGCTTTATTTGCCTCTGTAGGAGGTGAGCTTTCAATTCACTGAGAACATAGTGGAGGTGTGTGTGTGTGTGTGTGTATTTGTGTCTGTATATGTGCGTATAGTATATTGGTGTGTGTGTGTGTGAGAGAGAGAGAGAGAGAGAGAGAGAGAAACTAAGGAATATCAATACCAATGTAATTTCAAGGTTCATACCCAAGAGCAAAGATTAATCTAGATTATTACGCTTGCCTAGTCCCCTCTCCCAAACAACTCAATTTTTAAAAAATCAAGAAAATCTATCATCTCTGTTGCCTTTTTGAGACAGTGATTTGGTGAAATGTGTGGATATCACACATATTATGTGTGATTAAAGTTTTTTCTCATGTTGAACATTTGCTTTGACATATTACAGGGCAAGCCTGTGACAGTAACTTAATTCCTTGTGTGCATTTCACAATGGACAAAAGAATTGACCAAAAAGGAGAATGACACCAGGATGCCAATAAGACACACTGTGACGTTAACACATTTAGGTCTCTGAAGAGTCCAGTGTCAGCAGAGACTGTTGACTTTATGTTATTAGGAAGGAAGGGCATATTTACTTTGACCACACTGCAAAGGAGAAAAGCTACACTTTTAATTAAGAAAATAATCTTGGTGTTTCTTTTTCATCTTTGTTAAGTCAATGAGAAGGGACTGTGGGGTTTTGATCTGTCTGCTGGAATCTGCTGCAAGATTGTGAAACCTCTGATGGATTATCAAAATAAAAGACAATTCTCCTGTCAGTCGACAACAGAAGCACAGGACACACAAAATGCTGGTTTGAACTCCTTGCATGTATGAGGTCATCATGCCACTTCCCAGGATTGGATGTGTAAGCAGGCATACTGTAGGTTCCTGCAGCTCTGGCTGAGATTTATGAGAGAGTAAAATAGGGCATTCCCATTAAGGTCATTTGTATGTAATGGTATTGTGATAAATAGGTCTATTTGTTCAAGCATGCATACCGTGTTAAGCCCTATTTGGTCAAAATGGTGATATAACACTGTAATTGGCCTAATTGTCTGAAACGGAGCCATCCCTTTTTAACAATGAAGCTTGACTGGACTGAAATCAATATTATGGATTGATGATTCCAAGTCACTCCACGACAATATTGAAATTTCCAAAGACCTTTGTGCATGTGGCTTGGCACGAGCTGCCCAGCATTGCCCTTCTCAAAGTCATGAATTATGGATGGCTCACAGAGCGCCATCAAATAATAACAAACACACAAAACCCGTTAGCCAGGGAAAAGCAGGAGAGCTGCGAAATGCCAAAGCTGAATAATTCACAGAGCGTCATTCACTGAGATTTTAGTTTTTTTTTTTTTCTTTTCCCTTTTCATTGCAGAGAGGCAGTGGGACATGGGAAAGGGAATGAAAGCACTGTAAAAGCAGGCCTGGAACTCAACTCCTCAGAATCTACCATCCATGTAAATACTTTTGAATATTTGTCTGAGCTGTCTCTTTCCTACTGAATGAGACACATTGAGGGTTTGGAATAGTGACTGTGGGCCGACTGTTCACTATTCATGTTTTTTTTGTTTTTTTTTTCTCTTTCTGTGTTTTTTTTTTTTTTTAGTCTGAGGGCTAACAGAGGTCACCATGAATTGAGCAAAAGGCTCCGTTTTTGAGGCGTGTGTGTGGGTGTGGGTGTGTATGGGTGGGGGCTGGTGGTCAGTTTCAACCCTTGTGTGTGGCCGATGCAGGGTGCCTGTGGAAGGGGGCCGGGCGACGGGTCAGCTGTGGAGGCCTGCTGAAGTCCATTGATCTCACACCAATTAGCATAGTCTCCATCTGGTGCCGGCTGCAAAACCTGCTAGTCTGAGCCAAGTGCTGCCGCCCCACAGACATCCATCCACCTTCAAGCCCCAGCAACACCCTCCCCCACCATACACACACATTACACAACATACACACACACACACAGCAAGTACACACATTGGTACAACTCTCCAGTCAGCTTGGAAAAAAAGCCTTAAGCAACAGCAGACAGCACCAGCCTGCAAGTCCTGACAAGATAACGGATGGGCTCTCTCAATTGTTGCCCAAGAACACCAGACATTATGGGCTAATTCAATTTAGCAACTCCTCTCACACATAGCGACAGGAGGGTGTGTGTGTGTGTGTGTGTGTATGTGTACATGTGTGAGTCTGTGGGTGTGTGCACATGTGTGAGTGTATGTGTGTGCGTGTGTATGTGTGAGTGTGCATGTGTGAGTCCGTGTGTGTGTGTGTGTGAGTGCGCATGTGTGTGTGTGTACATGTGTGAGTCTGTGTGTGTGTGTTTGAAAGACACTGTGAATAAATGGCGGTGGAGCAGAGCAGTGCAGTGGTGTGGGGGAGGTGAGGGCGGTGCTGGGGGTGTTTTTGTGAAGATGAAGAGCTGTAGAGATAGGCACAGTCAGCCTGGCCCCATGTGCCAACACTCCAGTGGAAGGCTAGCTGACGCACTTCTCCTGCTAACAGCTGGGGCAGGAAGCAGAGACAGAAGGCAGACCCCCCCCCCCCCCCACCCGCACCGACCCAACCCTCCAAACCCCACCCAACTCTTCCCAAACATGTCTCCATCCTTCCACTCTCTCCACCATGCCCAAATGACCACCCCAGCCGACAATCAATATTTAACTTTGGATCCATCACTGTCACATGGCAAAGAGTGTGGAGAGGTACAGGGATGTGTATGTGTGTGTGTGTGTGGGGGGGGGGGACAGAACAAAAGAAAAATGGACCAATGGTGGTTGGATGTCACTCGTTTCCAGAACTAAAAGGAGGAGAGGAAAGGAAATCCACTTTGTTGTCCGCTTTAGGTCTGTTATCATAGAAGAGTTGGGTCTGTGTGCTTTAGCCATTGAGGGGAATTAAAATAGAGAGGAAATACTAGGCCACCCACCCAAAAAGACATCAAGCTTAGACAAATTGACACTGTGGAATGTTAGGTGCAACAGTGCACCAGTCAACAGTGTCATTCTAGATTTAATATGTGCTTGTTGCTCTAAATATATGACTGCTTCAGAAGGATCCTTCTTTGTCATACAGCACAAACATCTTGAGTCTTTCAGCCAGGTTTATATGTGCCACGGTACAGGCAGAGCATTTATTGTATGTCTTGAATGTGCAGCAGCGGCATGGTGAAAAAAAGTAGGTAGGTGTGGAGAAAGGGGAATGTTGAAAATCATCTCAGGCACATTTGTGTGGCTGCAGGAGACTGTGGGGAAATGTTCTTACAAGTGGAGTCAGAGAGTGTAAAATTGCACTGGCTGCATGTCAGCGTGGCTTGGGCGATAGAAACTGCAGCCGAAGCCAACAGTCCTCTGGCACCTGAGGCGGGTCCAGAGAGGCTTGGTTAATTATTCAAATACATGGAGGAGAAAGACAGGAAATCCTGCTCTCTTTCTCTCAGACAAACACACACACACACACACACACACACACACACACACACACACACACACACACACACTTTTTACCAACAAATCACAGTGGGATACACACGTAAATGCTAATTGCACTGTCCTCTTTTAATAATGCTGATATACTATAAGCGTAACAGCTGATCTAGTGATCTAAACCAAACAGAACGCACCAGAGGAAGTAGCAACGGTCCCAAATCTGGAAACTAGTAATCTTTTTTTATGTATGATGCATAATAGATGTATGCTTCAGGTCTTGTGCCTAAGGCTCTGAAATGTGAGCATAGTAAAGCAAAGTGGTCCCATGAATTATGTTGGTAGACATGAAAGGTTTGTTTGCATGTTTCGGTGGCGGCATTGCAGCAGTGGCCTGCCATGGCAGTCTGCCTGGTGCTCCGTGCTCAGCTCACAATGGGGCACTCAGGGACAACTCCCCACAGGCTCTGGGAAGCAAAACATACCCACAACCACTTGGGAGAAGCCAGGTGGCAATTGTGCATGCAGAGGGAAAAGGCGCCTCATGTTTTGGTAATATGTCTATCTCTCTAGAATATTGTGAGTTAAATAAATGCAGTTTGTATCATTGTCAGACAAGAGGATCACCCATTTGTTTATGTATTTATTGTTTTTGCTGGATATGTTCAGGCCTTGAGTCAATATTTTATTCATTACTGTCTCCAATGTCATTCAGTATTCAGGGATTTGATAGGATACAAGTCGCAAAATGTGAATATAATTTCAATGCTGACAAAACCAAGAAGAGATTACAGGAAAATTACTTAAATATATTTTATGAGCTAATCCATGAGTGTGTCAGTTATTTATAAACTTACTGAGTGACTAATCTGTTTGTTTTTTTGTTGCTAACATTGTACACGCCTTGACATTGGGTTCAGAATGGCCATGGCATTTCTGTGCCATCAAGTGCAGGAACCAGAAAATAGACAACCGTTCAAAACTTCAGCAACAACAAATCGGAAAGCAATGAAAAAACATGATAAACAACAGTAACAACACTATGGCAAGATGGTGAACTCCACTGCATGTTGAATATGCCTGGCGTCATGTGACATTGACACAGTACTGCGTAAATCCAGCTTCAGAATCTCCAGCAGTCATGTTCCACCCAAGACTCTATTATTGGCTACCCTTGGCAAGGTCTTGGGCAACTCTGTGTCGGGGACTTTCTTTCAGACATTTGTGAAGGGTAGTAAATGTATATTCAATGGCTGAGTAAACTCGAGTGCGTTTGTCAAGTAGGTAAAGGTTATTTCTCTTACCACCTGACTCCCACAGACTCTGAACGTGCTCAATAAAATCTACATCGTGCTCAGCAGAAAAAGTCAGCTTGCACCTCGCCATTAAAGTTGTGATGAACTCCTCGCATATACAGAATTCCTAGTGGCATATCCGATAAAGACATAAATCAATTTTTATAGCAAACACCCACAAGATACAGATATTATAGTATGCAATTTCTTTTTCCTACATTTTCTCAGTAATATCACAGACATTTCTAACCAGAAGTACCTCGGTCTCTGTAAAAAAAAATTATATGCCACTGAATTTTGAGTTGTGAAGTTGCTTGCAAGTTGTCAACAGTCATCATATCAACCATAT
>JASCQY010000080.1:9220692-9234351 GCA_030264315.1 Sardinella tawilis | reverse complement strand
ACACACACACACACACACACACACACACACACACACACACACACACACACATACACACACACACACACACACACATCCCCTCCACCCCTCACCACAGATTATTCAGGAGGGAGTATTGATGTGGCAGGTCAGCGGGACATGAAAGGGGAGCACCAGGAGACGAGCTGTGCTGTGCTGTGCTGCTGCCCTCTGTGCCACTCTCTCGGATTTGCCTTTGGGTTGACAGAGGCGCCGAGAGACAGAGACAAGGCAGCCGGCCATCAAACACATCCACACCTGCATGGCAAAGCCACCAGTCACACACACACACACACACACACATTCACACACACACACAAACACATTACAATGCTATGCAACACAACGCTTTAAACTGTCATTTTCTCTACCTCTCTCTCAGGATGGTCATTCCCCCCTGATACATATGCACATGTACGCACGGTTATGAAAATGCATACCCTGGGTGTATACACACTGACACTGATATGTTTTGTGTATTTTTAATGGCACCTGCACAAACATGACGCGTAGCTGACGGTCCCTCAAGGAGGGTGGGGCTCCACCTTTAATTACAGGACTGAGGGGCACCTGTGTCGGTGGTGTTGGCGAGATGACGTTTTTGCGAGTGAGAGTCGCGGTGTGCTCGGAGGACAGCGTTGGATTTGGCTTCCTTTGTGTTCAGGCCTGGTGTGAGCAGCCAGAGGCCTACTGTAAGTAACTACTCCAGGATTGGGGGCTACGGTGCTTTTGTGAGCGACAGGTTTTCTTTGCTTTTTGTTTGCTTGGCTAACCAGTTTTGTTTTCAAGTACATCGCTGAGTTTTCCACGGCGGGTTACGCCAGAGCCAAAACGGAACTACACGTTTATTTACTTGGGAGCACCCCACTGAGTTGTTTTAGTTTTAACTGCACGGGACTGTGGACTGAACAAACTTCTCCTCCGGGAGTACGGGAAAACGTGCGGGCTATTCAGCCTGGACGGCCCTCAAGACAGCTCTCACTGGACAGGTGAGCTCAACCTTCCTTGGGGGATCAGTCTGGTGGGAGCCAGCGTTTTGATTTGTTTTGTTTCACACACACGCTCACATACACACACATACATGTTACACTCACTTTTCCCTTGTTGAGTGTTTATGGGGGTTTTGACGAGCCGGGAGGGAATCTGGTACGTAACAACACACACACACACACACACACACAAACACACACACACACACACACACACACATACACACACACATATAAACACATTCTCACAGACATGTGCCCATATGTACACATACAAGCACATACTGTAACATACAGTACAAACACACACACGCGCACACACACACACACACACACACACACACTTAACGTCCCGTTAAGTCTGTAAAGACTAACAACCCCTGAACACACACTTCACATTTCATTGAGTCTTGTAACTTGCAGCCTCCTCCTTGTCCACGTGTTTTCTGAAGAACCAGTGTGTGGGACCAATTATCAGCAAGGTTGGCACCTCTTACGGCTGCCAGTAGAGTTATATCAATTCAAGCCTCATACTGTATCTGCTTCAGTAGACAGTAGACATCATTGCCAACTCTTGTTCTCTCTCTCTCTCTTTCTCTCTCTTTCTCTGCACTTCAATTCCCTTGATGTTGTACAGTGAGGTTGGTTATTTCCTGTTTTGCAGATCCTACTCCACATGACACTGTTGTCTGTACAGCTTCATGGTGCTTGTCATGCTACTTGTTTTTGTCTGCAGGGAGGAGTGCACATGCCTATTCGTTTAGACCTGTGGAGAGAGTTGGCTACTTGAGATTCTGAAGGATTCCAAAAGAGCCAGTTACTATAACTAAGAGAATGGGGCACAGTAACTTACATTCAGGTCAGTGTTACTGTGCTCCATTCAGGTGGCATTAGTTATACTGTACTGTAGGTTCATTATTCAGTCTATGTTGCATAAAATGTTCTGTTTCATTCCAGTATCGCTCACTACACAAGTTTGGGGCACACACAAATCCACAGATATTTGAAAATATCTGTCTTATTGCTAATTGATAGAGTAGGCTGGAGTTAGCACAATATTTCACAAAGGAAATTGATCATGCATACAAGTGTAGGCCAATTATTGTCTTGACTGTATATATCATGGAAATCTGTTATTTGTTCAGTGGTACAAAGTTATGTCTTGATGGTATTGTTGACACAATAACCTTACAAGTTTCTAAGTGTTTTCTTGCTACGCTGTGCAGTGATTCTCCATCTCACCCTGTTTGTTCACACAAATCATTGGAGGCCAACATCGTTGATGGTGAAGATCAACTCCAGTTGGCCCTAGACATTTTTTTGCCAACAGACTTTCAATGGAGTTTGCCTCAGGTTTTACATTTGGTAAAGTAGAAATGACAATTGTGAATAGTCTTCCTGAACCTTTGCATGTTTACAGTGAGTGTAGAGGGAACACGAGAGCATCTTGCACAGTGAATCATGTCTTTCTCTTTCTCTCTCTCTCTCTCTCTCTCGCTCTCTCTCTCTCTCTCTCTTTCTCACACACTCTTTCTCTCCTTCAGTGCATTATGAAAGCAGAAAGATGAAAAGCCAAAAGGGCACTAGATTCAAGTGTGTGTGGCATCTGTATATTCATTTGCCACACAATTCTGCAATGGCTAAAATGAGTTCTGAGTTATTCCTTCACTTAAAACCTGTCTTAAAAAACCTTTGCCATGTTAAAACCTTCTGTAAGAATCACCAACAGCTCTCATATTCTTTGCTCATTTGTGAGCTTTTTTTGTGTGTGTTGAGCATGCACATTGTGTTGATTCAAGGCTTTGAGCTCCGACTTGCCATTCCAAGTCTCCTGGGATTGAGGAGGGTATTGTGAAACTTTGATAAGATTATCTGCTGCCATCTACAGCCGCAAAGCCAAGTGAATGGAGATTTTCAAAAGCGACAGGCCAACAATTAGCTGCCGCTCCCCACAGAGCTGATGCCCGCACAGGGAGACGAAGGCTTTGCGGCTCACTGGACAACACTGCAGGCTTCGATGCCTTTATGAGGAATAATTGTGCTTTCTTTTTTTACTCAAGCTGATTCACAACAATGAGCACAATGAGCAGATTACAGGCATGGGGTTTATTGCTGTCATACACACACATACACACACACACACACATGCACTCACACACATACACATTCACACCCACATGTTACTTGGATGCTTGCATAGGCGTTTAGTTTTGATGAACACATTCAAGGTGTGTACCCCCTGAATATACAAAATGATAGACAGACAGACAGACAGACAGATAGATAGATAGATAGATAGATAGATAGATAGATAGATAGATAGATAGATAGATAGATAGATAGATAGTTAGATAGATAGATAGATACAGTAGATAGAAAGATAGATTTACACTCCATTCCATTCTATTCTACTCTATCATACTTTTAGACAGAGGTCATCTGTTAAGGTTAATGTCTGCAACAATAGGCTACATGGACTGATGCCCACACACTCTCTCTCTTTATCGCTCTCCCTGTCTCCCCGTCACTTACTGCCGCTGCCTCTGCCACTTATTCTGACTGCTTCTCCAACTCAAAAGTGAAATTTGCATGATCGTGTGACTTAAGGGAGACTCAGAGCGGCCGAGAGGCTTGGGATATGTGCACTATAGGCTCTGTGCAGCCATCTTACTCCATCAGCACTGATGAAGTTCAAACCACACATACTGTACACACACACACACACACACACAACCCTCCTTCCAAAGATACCAGATGGGTTAGCATGATGATGATGGTGTCTGATGACTGGACTGGACCACCACCAAAAAAAAAAAAAAAAAAATGAATGACCTCCATAATATGTGGTTTCGCCTTTTAATGTTTGTTTTTCTGCCTGAAAATCATATTGTGTGTCTGTATGGCTTGGCCCCACGGGGAGCCAGGGGAATGAACTTGGTAAATTGTAGTAAGAGAATGATTCGATTTCTCTTAGCGCTTGCAGCCAGAGAAGCTCTCATTTCCAACAGACCCCCACCCCCATCCCATCCTTATTCCCAACCACACTCGCTCCTCTCTCTTTCACTTTATTCATTTCTATCTCTGAAAAGCGAGAAGGACAGAGGGAGAGAGTGAGGGAAAGGAGAGGTGTGTGATATTGAGCAAGTATATAATGAACTCTCAAATTCTATGACTTAAATGAAAATGAGAGCATGATTTCCTTTGTCCTGGAAACCCCAATAGGTAGGCTAGAGAGTGTGCTGGTGTAAGATGTGAATGGCGAAGGCTGAGCTGGTCTCTGTCTGAAAAAAGTGACCGTGGATGTCCTCACATTTGGTACATTTGGTTTTCAGTTAAAGACTCATCTCGAAAGCCTCGGCACTGTCCTCATATCCCCATACAGGCAATGGAATTGAATGAATGGAATGGAATTTTTTACTCTTCCTCTTTTCTTTGCTGCTCCTCTCCATCAAGGCCCTCTTTCTATACACATTTCTATCCTTCCAATTAACCCCACAGTGACAATGAGAGAGAGAGAGAGAGAGAGAGAGAGAGAGAGAGAAAGAGTTGGGGAAGAGAACAACAGACACAGTGGTCAATAGAAAGAAGCAGGGTTAGAACAAGAATTAATACAGAAGAGGAATAAAAAAAAAAAAAAGAAAAGCAGTTTCCCCACTCCTTACTCCACCCGAACCCCCCCATCCCCACCCCCCACTTTGTTACCACTCAAGTAGCCATTAGAGGAGAACGCTTCATCTCTTTAATGAAGTGATCATGTTAAATGACTTAGAAACTCTGGCTCTTTAAAAGTAGCCAGAGAAATATGGCTGCGTTTGCACAGAGAGCGGGGACGTTCCCTGCATAGACGGGGGGAGAATGAGGCTGTTTACGTTGACAGATGCCCTGCCTCAGCTGGCTTTACGGAAGAGAGAGGTGGGGCTCTCCTTTATATTCAGCGTTCATGCAAACTCTGTCCTCCCCTTGATGGCGTTTAGCTTCTTTTTTCCCTGCCACACCATTTTAGCAACAATCAATTGCTCACTAACTGCCGATGAATCATCGCTAAATTGCAAAATTATTAAGCTCTGAGTGAACAGCGCAATTAAGAACGGATGAGTCAATAAATTTGTGAATACAATGACGTCATTCTATTAATGATTATCATGGTGGTCTGCATTCCATATTCCATTCCAGATAAATGCCATCGAGAGACCTTCATTGGCAACACAATGCACCAATAGGCACAATTGCATTGTGAAAGATGACTGAAGATTGCAGGAGCGACGTGTAGAATCGCTGTCTCTGATCTGCTTCTTAGGGAAAAAGTCAGTGCCCAACGCCCCTTTCCCCCAGGACTCAGTGAAAAAAAAAAACACATCTTAAATTTTTGGTCATTTTTAATGCATTTTAATGTTTTTTTTTCTCTTCATGTGTATTTTTTAATGTCTGTGTCCATCCCTCAGCACATGGTGATGTCATATTCCTACGGTCAATGATATTTTTCCCCTTTCTGTCTGGAATGCATAGGAAGAGGAAGAGTGGTGGCGAAGCGAGACGGTGGGGGTGGCGGGGGGAGCACACCATGAGCAGATTTCAGCACAACACTTATAACTCACAACCATAGATTATGACAGCCCAATCTCCGGGGCTGGGGTATGAAAAATAACAACAGCACATTCAAGAGTCGCATAGCAAGAGAGGGAAATGAAGAGGCAGCGGCAGGGAAGAGTGGAGGAAGAGGATGCCGGGGGGCATTGGACGGAAATGAGGAAAAAACACCAAGGCAAGGGGGAAAGGGGGAGGAAGTGCCACGATTAAGAAATGACGATAAACAGGAGGAAAAATCTCTTAGGATAAAAGCAAGGCTGGGAAAAAAAAACAGGGAGGAATAAGCACTGATGGAGCAAGTAAATGACTAAATGGAGGGAGTGGGTGATTCAGAGAGAGAGAGAGAGAGAGTGTGTGTGTGTGTGTGAGAGAGAGAAACTGGAAGATAGAGAAAGAGAGTTTGCACCATCACCACCATTAATCCTGTTTTAATCTAGTTTACCTTACTGTATTCCACCCTGCTAGTCACTTTTGCAATACTGACAAATGCAAATAAAGTGAACTCAATTCAATCCAATTCAATTGAGAGGGAGTGAGAAGGAACAGAGAGAGAGAGAGAGCGAGAAAGAGAGAGAGAGAGAGAGAGATAGAGAGAGAGAGAACGGAAAAGAGAGCCCATATCTGGCAGTGTTAAGGACTGCTGAATGGACCTCATTACTCCTTATCTCGGTGGGCGAGCAGGAGAGGCAGAAAGGTTAGCAGAAGCAATATTTGGGTGGGATTAGGTGCAGGCCCGACAGTGCAGTAAAGTAAAAAACCGCTCCTATGATTAATACCACACTATGCAGAACAGACACACATGCAGGGGCCCCTCTTACACTTACACACACACACACATACACACACACACACACACTCACACACACAGACACACACACCCATACACACAGTCAAAGGCACCGCACGCACCACTGCTGACTCTATACCAAGGGCACACAATTCATTCATACACAAGCCAAATCCTACCTCTGCTCTGCAGTATATCCCAATGGTATATCCCCACATATAATGCACATACCCCTTCACTGACCGTATTAGACTGTACACGCTCACGCCCTCACACACACTTACTTTCATAAAACTGAATATTTACTATACAGACAGGCTATAACTCAGACCCAACAAGAAATATATAGGCCTACTTTGCACATACACACGCACATGCCCGTACTGTATACTCACATGTGCACCGACACACACACACATACCGAGACAAGCACACACTCAGGCTATCCTTCTCATATACATATGTCTATTTTATTATGTGCATAGGCCCCAGGCCTGCAGTGCAGGTAGATTGCCTGGGCACATGTCAAGTGTGTTTTTCATCAGAGCACCCCATGTTGTATGTGTCAGGAGCATCACTCATAAGCCACAATCCATCCCCTTTGACAGGCAAAAGAGATTTAGAAAAGGAAGAAGCGGGGACTCGTGGGAATTGTATTTCATTTACATGGCATCAGAGCCGAGGACCGGCACAGGCTCGGGATCAGGAACAAAATTCCATTTTTGATGGAATTAGTTGAAGAGTGGAGCACCAGGAAAAAAGGAAAACATAAGGTCAAAGCACTTCTCACCTGCATTGATGTTTAAACAAACACACTACCACAGAGAGCTCACCATCTACAAGCATGCTCTCAGACACACACACACAGACGTGTGTGTGTGTGTGTGTGTGTGTGTCCTGGATTAAGATTGAAGAGTGTGCAGCCTGAGAACGACAGGGCCATTCAGAAAGCTCCAATGCGCCTTGAACAAACCAAATCACATCTTCATCAGTCCTCATCATCATCACCATCTGTCTGTCCGACAGCGCTGACCAATGACGTGCCAAAATGAAGATATCACAACAAACAACAGAGGGGCCGCCGCTGACCGCCGCTGATCCGAGAGCCCATCCGTCATCACCCCCTCTCCTCCGCGTGCCCTCTCCTCCTCCTCCTCCTCTTCCTCCTCCTCCTCCTCCTCCCCTCTACCTCTCTCCTCACCCCCTCTCTACCTCTCTCCTCTTCACTCCCTTTCTTCCTCTACCTGTCTCCTCCTCTGCACTTCTCCTCATTTCATTTCTCTTCTCTCCCCCGCTTCCCCTTGGTTTGTCTTCAACTCTCAAGTTCTTGAAACTCTTTTTTTCATGTCTTTCCTCCAATTGACACCAATTTTTCTTCTTCTGTCTACCTTCATCTGTTTTTCCTTTATCATCTTCCCTCTCCACCTTTACCTCTGCTCTTATTCACACCCTCCACTCATCTGCTCTCAGTGCTTTTGCCTCTCTCTCTCTCTCTCTCTCCCTCTCTAACTCTCCTTCTCTCCCTCTTCTGCTCTTCTCACCAGCAGCCTCCCACATCAGCTCTGATAGTCGCTCCTCTTTCTCCTGAGGCTTCTCTTCTCTGCTCTCTCTCTTTCCTCTGCTCTTTCTCTCTCTCTCTCCCTCTCTCTCCCTCTTTCTCTCTCTCTCTTGTCCATCTTGAGCTACCCCTCATTTTCACATTGTCAATCTCCACAACAACATTTAATGCTTTCCATCTTCTTTATATTCTTCTCTTTTCCTTTCTTTCTGTCTTTTTCCCTTGTTTTAGTAGTGTGCCTAGCAAACCCCCTTTTCTCTCTTCTTTAGCACAAACCCCTGCTGTCTCGTCTCTGTGCATCTTCACGGGAAAGCCGTTGGCAACCAGCAGGGCCAGACGCCGCGCCAAGGCCCAAACAATCTAATTTTCTGCTCCGTCCTCACATCTGCATTATGTTGTCAATTTCTTCTGCCACTCCACCCACCACCACCCCCCGTGCAACCCAAACCCACTCCCCTACCCACCCCGATACAGACACTGGCTCCACCACCCCTAATCACCACCCCTCCCCAACCCACCCCCACCACAGACACTGGCTCCACTTCCACCTCCCCTCACCCTCCTCCTGTTCAGTTACCATTTTGCACAGCAAGTGTCTTGCAAACACAATTTACCATCAGGGACACAAGAGCCCAAGGCTTAAAGAAAGAGGAAAGCACAAAGTACAATCTATTGATTTTCCTTTTTTTCTCTCTTTCGTAAGTGGCCATTTTGATTGGCATCTTTAACCTGATGGACAAGGACATTGGTGACATGTAGTGTCAGTTTATTAATAACTGTAATAACTATATTACTAACTGTGTTATAGTAATACTGAATAACATGACAATAATGCTAACATTAATAACTGTATTATCCTGAATAACATGATAGCAAATTTATTTTGTTTGGCTGAACACATAATTTTTTTTAGAACAACATTACACATCCACAACTTACATGGCATGTATAGCATAGAATTATAAACGTCCTGTAGAAGCAGCATTGTCCGTATGTTCTATAAGGTTGAATACGTCAATGCCGCTGCCACATTAGCGAGGTCAACTTTGAACGGAGGTTAATGGGAGAAAACAGGTTTTTGAACAAAAATCTGTAAAACAAATAGCTTTCTCAACAAATGCCCCAGAATAATGTTTCATATTTCAAGGTAGAAAATTTACATATAACACTTAATTATTCCACGTTCTTTATGTGGAAATGTTTATTTTTTGATAAATAATTTATAAAGATTCAAAACACAACATGAGGCTATGTAATAATGATTTATTACATTGTCTGGCATAGGAGTTTTATGGAAAAAGCATACACATGGACAGTTTTGATTATTTAAAGGAGAAGTTTGGTGTGAATCAATCCATAGCCCTGTTGTTAGAGGTCACTGAATGCTGTCTGTAGCAAAAAATGAATGCCCGGTTCATTATTCGGTCTATGTTGTATAAATTTTTTTCGTTCTTTTCCCTATGAACAGCATTCAGTGACCTTGAACAGCAGGGCTATGGATTGATTCACACCGAACTTCTCCTTTAATGAGACATGACCATCTCTCCCTGACACTCCGAACATTACGGGTGTGGGAAAAAAAAGTTCCATGCCAACAGCAGGAGCATCCTAGCCTACAGGAGACAAATAGGACGCATATCGATAGCTATGGATGATAATGTTCGTCTTTTTTTTTGTTGTTGTTATAGTTTCAACAGTTTGATATGGCAAAGAAATTAGGTTTCTACCTACTTTTCTGTTGCCCCCTCCTCCACTGCTTTCCAAGGATAACAAGGACTTTGATGACTACTGTCAGAAGTTTAGGTGGGCTAATGATAATATTAAACTAGTTCCAGTTACCTCCGGTTAACCTGACGTTATCTACAGTTAGCTACCTCTCCAAAGGGTCAAAGGATATGCAAATAAATCTCTTAACATGGTACAAAACTGTTAAAATCCCCTAAAACATCCTGTGCTGTCCCAGGCTGCAACTTCTGAGCGCTGATGGGCTCAATCAGTGATAATGTTATTGTAATTTCATAGTGTCAAATAACACTATGCAAGCCTCCCCCCTACAGGTGGCGATTTATTTAAAATATACAGTAGCAACAAAATTGTACATTCTCACCAATTAATGTGGATTACTCTTCAGACAAAAGCGTACAAACCAACAATGACAATATTTGTGGAGTTACTTTGACTAATAGGGTAATAAACGTGATTTCAGCTTCATTTGGGTTTTAGTTTCGCTTTGCCCAATGGGTATGGGGCAAGTCATTTCACATTGCATACGTGGTAAAGCCAGTAGGAAGGGGTTGACGGCGGCGAAATAGCATTCATTCGCCCCAGAATGAACTATTTAACCAAAGTGACTACGATGCTGATATATTAACCTAAAAACGTTGCATAGTGTACCTTTAACAGTTAACTTTACGGCCTCGCCACAAATGCGTCTCATGCAACACATTATTAAAATGCCTATAAGTCTTGCAGTTATATTGATAAAACAAACCACTGTGCTAGTTTACATGAATAAGGACCTTTCCGTGTGTTTAGAAGGTGTTATGATTTGTACACATCTCACAGCGCGAGTTTTTGATTGATTTTCTCCAAGAGACAACTATTTTCTAATTCACTCTCATTCATTTTCCGATCAAACTTGACCACTCCAATATGGCGGCTCATTTGACGTACGCTCCAGAGCCCAATGCTGCTTCTATGTTTATTATTCTATGATGTATAATACGTGTGACGTGATGCTTGAACTGTTTTCATTACATGCAATAAGAAATGCAAATGCAGCATGCATGTGAGGTATAATGTGGTCTTGTATACCAGCAGGTATAATGTGGTCCTGTATGTTTTCCACCCAGAGATTCAGTGTGACCCATTGATGCTGTAGGCTGATGAGGTCTTAGAAAGCCTCATGCAGCTTTAGCCCCACCCATTTATTTTCATAAGTATAGAAATCATTAATTCCAACTGGCAAAGTAATTCAAAAAAGAGCCCAAATTATAACCCTGGAACATTCATACATCTGCTTCTCACGGCTCTGCATGACCTTTGCTATCAGTCTAGAGCTGGAAAGCTCTGCCCGAATCCGACAGGACCCGACAGGACCTCAGGCCTGGTCTGGGCTCGGGCTTGTGTTATGGCTTTCGCTGTAAATGAGCGGGCAGGTGATGCGTTTCTATCAGCCCGAGAAAGATACTAAAATGAATGCTGAGGAGGTGAGACGGAGGCGAGCCTACTGTGGCGAGAGATCATTCACTTATCACAATGGAACTTTGTTGAAAGTGAAGGAGATCAGCTGCACTCAATAGAATGTTTCAAGTTAAAGTTCAAGTGGCGTTGCGAACTAGACTATTTCTTAATCCGCAGAAGCCACGAAATGTGCCTGTGCACATTTGAATAATGTTGGGCAGTAAAGGGGTTAGGGCTTTAACAAACTGTCAATCAAAATATAGCCTACTTGTCGGGCTCGGGCCAAATTCTGTCGAATTCGGACCGGGTCGAGCCTAACTTATCAGGCCTGTTTCCAGCTCTATATCAGCACTTAGTGGCGATTGGCGATCTCTGTGATCCAACAGGAACACCAGGAGGTCATGACAGGAACATGTCTCCGCCACTGTCCATAATGGATAGCATCTGTGGGACTGTGCCTCTTTAAGTAGCAACAGGGGGATGGGACTCACGCGTTTCTCTTTCTCATTTATAACCTTCACAAAGTGACACACTCCATTCAGTCAATAAAAACTCGGCGAGCCCAAGAGGGGCCGAGCCTTAAGAGGCCTGAGCACCTGAGCACCAAAGGTAACTCTTATCCCAGAGTTCATCCATCAAGCGCGTAGCCCTCTCGCCGCTCTCCCCCACTCTATGACTCCCATTCATCTTCCTCGCGCCCCGTATGCCTGCCCCTCCTGTGTCATCCCGCGCCTCTGTCGCACACTTTAAAATGCCTCTACTCCTCCCAGGTCTGAGGGCCTGCCCCCCCCTCTCTCTCTCTCTCTCTCTATCACCCCTTTCCCTTCCCTCTCTTCTTGCTTCTTTTTGCCACTGCTCTCTCTCTCTCTCTCTCTCTCTCTCTGTCTCTCTCTCTCTCTCTCTCTCTCCCTCTCTCTCTTTCCCCCACAGGAGCTGCCTTGATTCCTGTACCATCTTCAAATGGAAATGCAAAGCAGTAAATAATACAGGCATTTCCACGGTCAGCCTGAAACGCTGGGCAGAGAGGATTGGTGCTCTGGCAAACAGGGAGGACCGGAGAGCCTCTGACATTTAATATTGCATACCTCGCTCAACAAAAGCTTTCATTACATTTCGCTGAGCGTAATTTCATCAGAGCCCCTGGCCCCGATTGGTGCCTCTGGGCAGAAAAACAGGGACCCAGGCCCGGACATGGCTCAGGAGAGGACGGAATAAAAATATCACAGAAATGGATGTTTTTTTTATTAAAACAAGTCGCTTTCCTTGCTCTGATCCCCCTGACTGAAAGCATGGGGATAATCCAATTCATTGAATTAAAAGCTAAGGGAAGTTAGCTCCCCCCACCACCACCTTTCCTCCTCTCTTTCCCTTCCCTTGCCTTCCTCTGGAGTATGATAAGAGCTTCTGATTAATTCTCTGGACATTTTTGACAGGCAATTTGATAAACAGCCACTTATCTTTGGGGCAGCTGGAGAGAAACAAAAATGAATAAATCAGCCAACTGAGAGACAATCGACTAGAGAGAGAGAGAGTAAGGATGGAGGGAGGGGTGGACTGAAGAAGAGGACAGAGAAGAAAAGAAAAGAGAGAGAGAGTAGAGCACGGGGGAGAGAGGTTGAAGCAGTCTTACCATTAAAAAATGGGGGGTTTTGTCTGTGCGCCACAGATGGATGGTTGTGAACATGTCCAGTTAATTAGGTGTGCCGCGCATGAGTGGAGAAGGGACTAGTACCTCTCACCTTCCATCTCCCCATCCCGCTCAACACAGCCTCATCTTCCCAAACCTCACTGGCAGGACCGGCAGCACAGGCAAGGGAAGACAGAGAGCCGAAAAGGAAGATAGTGGCATTACAGCAAAAACAAACCATTAAACTATGTGGTCTACTAACACTAAATACTGCTGAAGGGAGCTGTTGAATCCTGTCTTATTTCCAACTTAATTTAAAAAAATGGTTGCTAACGGCAAGCCAAAACAGGTTTTAAAAATGGATCAACCAATGAAGCGCCCTGCCCTACCCTGCTGTTAATATCCACCAAGTGCTGCACCGGGACAAATCCATACTTTTTGTGGACACACTGCCGGGTTAGAAATAGACATTTTCATCAGGGCTGTAATCTGTGTGTGCATCAGTCAGCATACCTCCTCCCTCTCTCCTTCATTTGGTCTGGTCCTTCTGCTGCAGAGCAGTACAACATAAGCAGAGAGTGTGTGGAAATGCCAGGGGCTGGACAGGACCACTGAGAGAGGGTGGGGTGGGGTGGGGTGAGGAAGAGGCGGGGTGGGGGTGCTGTGGGGTAGAGGAAGCAGGAAATCAAATTTGATTTCTGGAAAAGGCTTGTGAGAGTGCAAGAAGGCATAGGCGATTACGAAGGAGCCCACCTCGTTCAATCCAGCTGACGGACAGCAGCGAGGGGAGGAGGCTCTAAATCGTCTCCGGGACAACCCTTCACCTTGCGCCGGACAGTAAATCCACCAATTAAATCACACAAATTGGTGAGGGTGGGGGGGGGGGGGGGGGGGGGACGGGGCCTGCCAC
>JASCQY010000080.1:9209508-9220592 GCA_030264315.1 Sardinella tawilis | reverse complement strand
GGGGTGGAAGGGGACTGGCACTGTGTGTGTGGGAGGTGTGTGTGTGTGTGTGGGGGGGGGGTTGTGGTTTGGTTTGGAGGCTCTATAACACAGGTGAAATATACGAAAGCTCCTGTTTTGACAGGACCACCTCCGTTAACAGAAACCTGGACACCTCACCTCCTCATCCGTCAGCAGGGAGCCCCAGCCCCAAGGCTAAAGACACAATTTGTTTTCCAAGCCTGACAATTGCTAAGAGGAAAGGGAAGCTGAGCTCAGAGGCAAGGCACTAAGGGATGTGCAGACACCAAGTGCAATGCAGTACAAATCATAGTTCCATCAAGCCCAATTTGTGTGCTCATTACTTTTTAAATGTTTTGTCAGGTTATATTTAGTTTGTGTTGCTGTTGTTGTCGCCATTGTTATTTTACCCAATTCAGGTAAGAGGTTGCAGTTTGGGTTGTCTTCCTGGGAAAACTTTTGAATTCTCATTTCAATTAGGACTGACACAATGTTGCCATGGTAATATGTGTAGGAGTTGCCACCTTGAGGGCCACCTAGAGGGTATTTTATGAGCTATCTGAGGGGAGAAATGGAGGAAAAGAATACCCTACATTCCAGAGAGACAGTGATCATTATCAGGCAGAAGTGAAAGCACAATAAATGGCTTAAAAACATGCAATTAACAAGACAAATGACAGGCAGTGATGCACAGTCAACTTGACAGGAAGCAAGAAGGTGTTCACACCTTGGAAATGGTTTGTCTGAGTGAAAATTTAACCAGACAAAGACATCCATCCAAAGACATCAAAATTTGTTTTAATTTGAATTTTGCCTTTATTGCATGTACTGTAGGCCTATGTAATGTGTTTTTTTAAGAGCAAAATGTAACAATCTGCAAACTGTGGTGGGGATCTCATGAACATTATTTATATAGAGATCAAATCAATGTCTCACCAGCTATTTTTCACCTTTAATAACAATTAGTTCAATTTGTTGCCAGTTTAGTTGCAAAGCGATATCTCAGAGAAAGCATGAACATTCACATAATGTCCTGACGAGAAACCTCACCAAATAACCCTCATGGCAACCCGGCATAACTGCTCACTAAAGACATTTTCACTGCTGGGACTCCAAGATCACAATGCATGAAAACATGATGAGAGAAACAGGAGCTTTTTCCTCCTCCATCACCTCATTCTATTAAAGGGAGGGGGGGAATCAAAGAGGCACAGCAGTAGCCAAACAGCGATAATAATGCACACCACAAGCTGTGTGGCCTCTGTGATACCAAATAAAAGACCAGACAGAGAGATGGAGGGTGGGAGAGAAGGAGGGAGGGGGGGTTTTGGGAGATGAAAAACTGCAGAGAGCAGCAGCAAGCCAGCAGATCAGCGACAAACAGCCCGACTGTGGTCTCTTTGCAGCGAGAGAACAACAAGCACTCGGACAAGTAAACAAAACCGTAAGCATGCAAGGGGAATGGCAGAACTCCCTTATTAGAGATTAAACACACCGCTTAGCCTCCCGAGACAGCTAACCACAGGAAAATAAAAACACATGAGAGTGCGCCTCACATCTCCACTGCTTTGTTTCAACTCGCCACCACCTTATCATCAAAGCAAAGTGGAGGGAATCAGCTTGTGTTTTTGATGGGGAGGACATTTTGCTTCTCTTGTGCCCCAGAGAGTCAAACCTCAAAGACCTGACAGGAGTCTGCAGGATGTTGATAGACAGCTTTTTGTCAGGAAGTATTTGCACATATGCTCAAGTGATTTTTACCACTGCCACTCAGCCTTAGTCAACTTTATGTTCGCCTATATATCGAGCTTCAACTGTTGCTCAGGAAAGGTGGCACACTGGTGTAATGGATGCCAGCTAGCTTAGCTGTGCAAGTGGAACGTTGGTAAACCTCCCTCCCGAAAAACCACCCAGTCACACTAGTGCGTGAATCTGGGACCCTAGGGTTTTAGCTTACTCGCTAGCGCGTTGAACTCCCAAGTCGTGGTGTTGCTGAGTCGCCGGTTCAAGCCTGGGCTGAACCGTGCAAGATGACGCAGGTTACACTGGTGCCGTGACCTAGATGGGAGTGAGGTTTAGGGGGGTGAGTGTAACGGATGTCAGCTAGTCAGCTAGAGACCTGGGCTGAACCGTGCAGGACGACGCAGGTTACACTGGCATTCTCAGCAATCAACTATAGTCTTATTTTACTGATCTTCTAGGATCAGCACGTATGGCTACAGTGAGGCAGCACATGCCCATTTCACTCGAAGGACTCCTTCACCCCAATCAGATGTAGTGGAAGAATGTTAGCTAGGGGTAAATAAGACTGACCTGTGAAGATTGTTCAATGACACAAGCTAATCAATGCACATGAACTAATCAACTCCATTAGTCCAAAGAGACAGTCGTCCACTTTATTTTTGTCTCTCCCACCCTGTGCCCCAGCACGCTCCTTGGCATGATGGGACCAATGTGTAACCACAGCATGCAAGAGGATTCTTGGGCAGTAAATCCTAAGGACAAAGGAGCCATTTTAGAGCATCCTTCAAGCTCCTCAGCAAAAATGACCACCCTCTCCAGTCCAGATGAGCCCCCACCTCAGGATGAACAAATGCTGCCAGATTGATTTAAGTATAGTTAAAGGCCACTTCACGGTGCTTGTTCTAAAAAACTGATTTGAGGTCAGGTTGAAGTGCACTTACAAGGGACCCCCCCCCCCCACCTCCTCAATGTTGAGAGTGCTTTTTTTGGGGGGGGAGGGGAGGGCCATCCTGCTGATTTTAGGCCAGTGTAGAGTAGTGCCTGAGAGGCACATGGAGAAGCAATCAGGGCTCTCTGCCCTCGGAGCCTGATGGCTGAGAGGAAGAGGCCAGCTTTGTAACCACCTGTGGCATCCGCAGTTTGTCTCTCTTACTATTGATGAGCATGTGGAGTTGGCAGCGGAGCACTGACAGTGAATTACTCTCCGAGCAGAAAACTCACGACTGTGGTTGTAATTTTTATGCAACGGCTGGGCCTTTGTTGAAGAGGCCCACAGTCATCAACATCACGTTGTGATTTTAATAAATCCAGAGATCACCAACCGATATTTTAACCTGATAGCTTTCATTGGACGTTTGCCTGGACCGCATTATGCGTAAGGATGTGTGCCAGCGATTACTGTGAATAATGTAAGAATTCATCACACAGTATGATTATGAATGCACATCACATTTCAGAAAATACTGTAAAACACATCGATAGATATATCTGTTAGATTGATGTATGTTATTTACTGCTATTGTAGAATGTGCATACAGTATATGACTGTTTGAATATAATAATACAGAATCTATATGTAGCTCTGAGCATACTGTATGACACCTTCACATTATGTACATGTAATGATTTGTTGACTGTGTTTTTACATCTTGGAAAAATATGCAATTTCACTGTGTAGAATATATTGTAGTTCTATTTTCACACACGTCAAATAAGGAGACTTGAGAACAATACATGAACTGTGGGGGGGGGGGGAAACTTACTTGGAAAGAGCACTGAAAGTTCACTGCTGGAGAGAAACACATGTGCCTCTGAAGACAGCAAAGTGCTGTAGGATTTCAACCCCACACCTCAGCACTCGCTGTTCCAGCACTCCAGAGAGAGAGAGAGCTCGCAAAGCCGCTCAGCTCAAAACACTGTCTGCCGCCTGGATAATATGGCCACGGAGGAAATGGAGGGTCTCCATATCCCTTATGCTCATGTTCTGAGTGTGTGTGTGTGTGTGTGTGTGTGTGTGTGTGTGTGTGTATGTGTGGTGAGTGTGTGTGTGTGTGCATGTGTGTGTGTGTGTGTGAGTGTGTGTGTACATGCACATGAATGCACATGTAAATGTGGAAGGGGGTCATACTTTCTCACACTGTGAAAGACTTAGTGAAACCTCTCTCTATTTCACTCTCTCTTTCTCTCACTTACATACACACCCACACAACACCCAACACAAACACACACACACACACACACACACACACACACACACACAACACACACACACACACACACACACAAAACACAAAACAGTACTCCATTTCAGATATCCAGCCAAGTCCTTCCTTTTGAATTTAACATATTTGGCCTTGTCAAAATGGGCAATTTTTCTGCCCTCTCTCATGTTTATTCAAGTGAAATAAATCTATACAGCTTTTTTCTATCCATCCTTTCCCCAGTGGTCAATATTTGCATCCATCTGATAAGCAAACAATGTAGTGATGCAGCATCAACACCACTCCAGAATGCCTCCAGAAGCACTAAATGCCTGAGTGTCACCCAAACACTGCTGTACTAGTCTGCCACAACAGCAGGAAGGTTTCACTCTCCCATCATTTCTTCTTCATTTCCTCCAGAGTTTTGCAAAGCTATGCAAGATTATAAGGAAGTCAAGTCCAACTTCATATATGAAGTCATCAAAACACATTTTGAGTGTGCAAAGAAAGCATAGACAATTTTGTTTAGTTGACTCTGTTCCTAAAACTTCAACCAAAGCAGTGCTCAGACCCTAACTGATGGATTATCACAGGACAAACAGAACTTGGAGTCAGCGTCGCTGCTTCTTACATTAGAGTACGTTTGGAAGAACTTTACAAATCCTTCATATTCATATCACCAAACACCTCACCAGAGTCACCCAGACCTCCAATAACTGCTTTATGTGTGTCCCAGGTTTCTATATCAGAAATAAAGCAAATTGCAAACATTAAATATAACGGGTATACTGTAATACTAATATAGGGATTTGTTGATCCTCCTTAGTCCTTGTCAAATACATGTTTCACTGGAATATTTTGTGATTCACCTGGAGAAATTAAATGTTTTCTGATTTGGACACCCTGTCCGCAAATCAGAAAACATTTAATTTCTCCAGGTGATTCACCAATAAAGGGACACCTATAAATTTTTTTTACCTAAGTAAAAAATCATCGTTCCATAGCAGAGCTCTTTTGAATGGTAACTATAACAACCAGAGTCAACAACAGTTGGAACTAGCAAGCAACAGTGGAATCAGCTGTTGGTCGGTTAGGAACAACAGCTGATTCCACTGAACCACATATTTCTTTAATGTTTTAAATGCTTGCTTGGAGGACTTGGAGTGCAAATAGCTTCTTCGCCCCCGCCAGCTTCTTCTGTTCTTCTCCCCCGCTTCGTCCATTATTTCCCTATTATTCCCCTATATCGGGACACCGCGAAGGCCGTTATCCCTAACATAATCCAGAGGAGCCAACAAACTCACTGCATGTAATGTGAAGAATGTGAAGAATCTCTAATCCATAAAGCCGTATTCCAGAGCACAGCCTTCATGGCATAGCACTTGTGAAGGTCTCGTCGTTTTGTTGAACTTCACCACATTGACGACGGACGAACCCAGAGAACTGATTGGTTTGAAAAACACCCTCCGCGGCCTCAGAGGGTTTAATTATGACCTAATTAGAAAAACGGGCCTGAGAGTAGGGATTTTACACATCCCCATTTTAATACAGCACTTATCCTCCCAATATACCTTTAAAAAACTGTTTAGAAAGAAAAAAAGAAAGACAGAAAGAAAGAGGGAAGGACGAAAAGAAAGGCAAAAAAGAAACACACCCCAGGGCTATCCATTATTTATTCCACTGATCACCATCTCCGTCTCATCTGAACCCTTTAAAGCCCGTGCCCGTCAGTCAAGCATCCAACCCTTCCTGCTGTGGGTCCCAGAGCCCAGTACCATCCTTTCCCTTGCTGAAGGCGTGAACATCCACCAGGGTGAGTAGGTGGGGGGTCGAGCTGTGGTATGGGGGCCGGGGCGGTGGGGGGGTTTAAGTGCATGTGACAGCGGACTGATTGGTGCTCTCGAGGCGCGAGTGAACAGGCTGCGTCCTCACCCAAGTTGCTGCCAGCTCTTATAAATGTATTGTGAGAATCCCATCCATTCACAGAGAACGGAGCAACGCTTGGCTGTCAAGACCATCTCCCTCTGAGAGAACAAAGGAGTGTGTGTGCGTGTGTGTGTGTATGTACGAGCATTTGTGCGTGGATATGTGTGTGCGTGTGTGTGTGTGTGAGTGTGTATGGTGTAGACTGGGGTATTGCAAGGGGGCTGGTAGTGGTGGTGATGATGCTTGCTCACACAGTATGTCAAACGACTCAGTCATCAGAGCCAAGTCCAGTCACACTCTCAGAGGTCCATTATCGCTCCCTGTACGACCTGGAAGTACAAACCCATCCATTATGGCTAAGCAATCGCCAAGGTCAGTGGGCCACAGAGAGAAATCATAGCGCCGTGTTGTGGGTGGCTCAGAGCGATCTTCTTCTGGCAAAAAAAAAAGTAATATTGCAGAAAGAGAGTAGGATTTCTGAGATGACTGTTTATGAATCATGACCCGGTGTCCTGCACAGCTGCTTTCGGCTCAAATATGACAAGAGCAAGCATAACCTTGTGCGACACAACAATTTAGCCCATGCTATCTTGCAGTCAGCATAGGGGAATTAGAAGAGTTTCTGGGTGCAAGCTCGCACAAGCAATCACAAGCCCTATTTCTATCCCAGATGAGTATATGGCTTCTCGACACATTTGTGTCCTAATTTAGTTGGTATGGGTGCTGAGGCTGACCAGATTACCGACATTTAAGCGCACACACAAACACCAGACACACATACAGTACTGTACATACACACATCCACCCTAGACACACACACAAACACACATCCACACAAACACAAAACACACACAGACACACATCCACATAAACATAAACACAGATACACACAGACCCATCTCCACATAAACACAAACACACATGGACACACATATACACAAGCAAACTCTCTCTCTCTCTCTCTCTCTCTCTCTCTCTCTCTCTCTCTCTCACTCACTCACTCAGAAACACTCCTGAGGGCGATTTTCTGAGCTGCATGCTGAGCACTTCTTTATCAGCATAATCCCCCTCCTTTGCGCCATTAATACGGCACCTCTCCTCCACAGCCAGCCCCGTTTGCCTGGCTCCCCTCCAGCAGCCATGATTACTCCAGCGCTCAGGCCCCCGTGGTCCCATCCCTCCCAGCCCAGTGGCAGGGAGCAGCCTGCAGCCAGACACACCAGCCTCGCCATGGGAGGGGAGAGGAGAGGAGGGGAGAGGAGGGGACACAAGAAGGATGAGAGGAGGGAGGGAAAAGGCATGGGTCCAGGGGTGAGTTAGCGGGGGGTGGGGGGGTGGGGGTGGCGTTGAAGGTGGGTTGGAAGGTGGGAGAAAATGATGACAAGCACAGTCTGTCTCTGCCTAAACACATACAGGGCGAATGGGAAGGTTTATAGAGGTAGAAAGTCTTAATTGCAGAACAACAGCTTTATGTTGATGTTAGCCTCTGTCCTCATAACATGGCTTTGGAGCTGCCAGACCATTCACATTACTAGCATGATAGCTCCATCAACATAGCACCCTGGGGCCAATGGTGGTGAGGGGGTTGAGATCAAAGCTTGCTGTTCATTTTTTTTTCCCCCTGCGATTATGATGCTGGTATCTTATTTCACATCACCTGAGGCGATGGCCATCTGATGTTATTACATAATCCCTCTCTGACGCAGCGAGCATCTCCATGTTCTTGCTCAAGCCACCTCACTTTCATCCCACGCCTCCTCCTCTGCCCCTTCCCTCCCCACCACCCCCAACCCTGCTCCCCAAATCAACACACCATCTCAGATCTAAAGGGACCCCTGTCAGCCACACAGCAACATCAGGCCAGCCACCTTCCCCGCTGCCTCTGCCGTGCACAATTACATGACAGACTATGGAGAGCAGACCTGCTCCCACCGAATTCTCCTTTGGTCCTGTGCAAATGTTGCACAGCTGGAAGAAGCTCCATTGTCTGTTTATACGCCGTCTTAGTGCTGCTAGGTACGCTCTGCTCTTGTCTGTTCCGCTGTCATCTTGGCCATTGACGGAGGCTGCTACCCTTGTCTTGTTCTTCCCAGAAGGGGTACAAATCCATTACAGGAGAGAGCATTTTACATTACAGGGGAAAGCTCTAATGGTTCCTGGCAGACCTGTGAAATGGCTGGTCCACTGCTGTGAACTAAAGCAGTCATCTGCGACGGTGCGCTCTCTCCATCTCCCGACATAAGAATGGACCCAGATGAGTGAAATTAGTGCCCTGCTCTCAGCAATAGATCCAGAGACCCATGTTTCTGCGTCCCTGCATTTAATCTCTTTTTATTTTATGCTGCGCTGAGTTAGATCCAATTTGGTTTAGAAGAACTGTTCCATCCATTTGGATTGATATTATTTTATTTCATTTATTCTTTCTTTTATTTAAAGTTTCTATTATTGTACTGCTGAAATATTTCATTTTTCAATGTTGTCCCTTGTCCTCCCCACTGTGTGACATTGCAGGTCTGTTATTTTTGTGACTGAAATGCACAATTCTCTGGCTCCCTGTCTGATCAACACACAAAGGAAGGGAAAGGATTTTTTTTTCTTTAAATTGGTCATTGGAACTTGTTTGAGACTATACCTGTGCATGGGCCCATGTGATTCAAATAGGAGTTGTTGTTGTGGTCAAACTTATTTTCTGTACTGCTACATAATGCTTAACTATGCTAGCCTTTAGTAGGCTAATTAAATTATAAGTTGTTTTTTTGCATCCTTCTACTGCAACAGAGTTGGAAGGCACTTAACTGCAAGGCTGCACCTGAACATCTGCTTTGAGGTTTTGTTCTCCCAGTCACTATGCATGTAATTATGCAAAGCCCCCGCAATGGCCCCGCATGGTGCACTGTCCACAGCAAACAGAGCAGGTGATCATTAGGAAGCCCCTGCCACCACAGACCCTCTCCTTATCTGCTGTCTGTCTGGCCATGTGCCGCAGCACACATGAAGAGGCGTCAGCAAGTTGTGAGCCTTTGCAGCACAACAAACACACACACACACACACACACACACACACATACACACACACACTTGCATGCTCAGACACAACATAGCACCCATTTCCGAAACTGTTTATTTTTTGGTGGGAGATTACATATCTCTCTCTCTCTCTCTCTCTCTCTCTTTCTCTCTCTCTCTCTCTCTCTGCCGTGACCTTTGTTCCTCCCGCTTGTTTGAAGAGCATCCGAGCATGGATTGGCACACAGTGCAGACCACCCGTCCTTTGAGGAGCAGAACACCCTTTCTCACCCTCACCCACCCAGAAATACATACTCTCTCTCTCTCTCCCTCTCTCTCTTTCCCCCTCTCTTTGATCGCTAAGCGAGATTCAGGAAGGCAGCGGGCTGCAGACGCGAGGCGAGGTGTGGGATTGAATCCTAATCTGGAATGATGGATGAAGGCTGGCAGAGATGCAGAGGCTCTAGCAGGACCTGGGTGGGGGGGGGGGGGTGCAGGGGAAGGAAAGAAGGAGAAGGGCCAGTGAAGAGCAAGCGGGGGAAGACGCTGGTTAACGGGTGATATGAAGAGAGACGGGGTGGTTGGCGGAATGGGATGGGGGGAGGGGGCACAGGGGAATCAATTGGCCTGTCGGCAAGCGAAGCGGGGGCCTCCTGTTCTCCAGTGCGTGGCTACACTCAGCGCTTAGTGAAGCTGACAGGCAGAGGCCTTGCCTGCCTCTCCCCTGCTCCTTTTGGGTTGGGGTTGGGAGGGCATGGTGTAAATGTGGAAGAAAGAGAGAGAGAGAGAGAGAGAGAGAATGAATCGTACTGTGGCGGAAGGGTGGTGAGGTAGTGTTCAGATGAAGGGGTGGGGGCTGGGTTGTGGCTGACCGGTAAATCAGATCCACACGCGCTGTCTCTCCCCCTTACCCTTGCAATATGTTCCCAATGTGTCGGACTCAAGGTTAAGATGAAACACTGTCCTCACCACAAATAGGAGGGGTTAGTGGGGGTGGGGGAAAAAGACAGAAAAAAGACAGAAAGAAAGAAAAAGAGGGGGAAGTATACAGGCATGAAAAAGGAAGATAAGTCAGAAAGTGAAAGAGGACAGAGAGAGAGAAAGAGAGAGAGAGAGAGAGAGAGAGAGCACGTATGCCCTGGCCATCTTCCATCAGGCGAGGTCGATGGTGATTGCGGAGAGCCCTGGCGGGTGGCAGCGGGGAGCGCCAGTCTAAATGAGACTGTGTGTGTCACTGCCCTATCAGCCAAATGATTATAAATAAACACCAATTTGCCGCAGTGCAAGATATCCGCCAGGCACAGAGGGTCTGACAGTCACGCTGCCAATAAACCTGCTCCCTCCGTGCACACACACACACACACATACAAACACTGCAGCCAAAGTGAGATACACTGAATCACTTACCCGGGCCCTCCATTAACACAATAGAAAGTTTTCCCTTGTAAAACTGCCTTTGAGTGCTGTTCATGATACTCTTGACCACTGATATCTTTTAAACAGAGAACTGGTTTTAAATGGTAAAAGTAAGGTTTAGTGGGCGCCATTTTTTTATTTGAGAAACACCCCAACAAGTGAGCCGAATTCTCACTCCAAAAAAAAAACAAAAACAGAGAGAGCTCTGCATATTTTGACAAGTAAACTGTTGCAACACCCTCCTCTTTGGTCTAAGACTACAATAAATTAGCAGTAATTGACTTGATATTCTGCACCAAGAGTGCAGAATGAAGCTAAAAAACTGAGCAAGCGAGCTATTGCACTGCCGAGCAGACACTAATACCTACCTATCTGCTGACCTGTTTATCAGGCACGGCATGTCCCTGTGCCAGACTAGCCTACTGCTTAGAAATGTTTTTCATTTATGAACCAAGTAAGACATTGAGATAATCTACTTCTTCTCTTTCATCTCTTCCTAAAGGCATAACAAAAACATTTGGTAATGTTGCTTTCAATCTCTGGCACTGGCGCACTAGTTGAAAAAAAAAAGCCTTTTCCTTCATAAACTAAAAGCATAGATGTGGCTTTCGCAGAGTAATCATTAGATGCCTTTGAGTGTTCTTAGGGATGGTGTATTAGGGATGTTATGTACTGTAGCTGCTTGGTTCTAAAAGTTTCTTAGGGGGTGTATATCTGTATAGACCATTTCAGGTTCTAGTTCTAGAACGGCTCCCCCAGCACTTCCTGTTTAACATTCCATATGTTATGTTA